>JAJGRW010002697.1:0-202489 GCA_025461045.1 Carex parvula
GAAGAAAAAAAAATATTATATCACCTAATCATGAAATAATAACATTATGAGTTATCTAAGTCATATTAAAGAACAAAAAAAATTAAATGAGATGAGTTATAGCTATAGGTATACCTTGTGATTTGGACTTGATAGCATCAGAAAAGCCTCTCTTTGCACCATGAGAGACACTACTAGAATGAAAGCATTCAACGAGTACAAAGAGAGTGAAGAGATGGTCTCCTCTGTTTTCTCTATGTCTCCTCCAGGAAGCCCCAATTTCAATTCTAGCTCTGTTTCTTCCTGATCTAACAGTTTATTAGTTAGGTTAGCTGTTTTTTGATTGATTATCGGCTTCCTTTCTCTCTCATTTGGGATTAAATGCAGCAATTTGGGGTATATCTCTTTTTTTTTGATTCTTCCATGGGATTTGTCCTGTTGATGATTGAAATTGAAAATTATAGTTAATGATTGAAATTGAACTGTCATATTTGAAAAAGAATTAAAGAACAGAATGGATCAATTCAACAGATTATCGCCAGTCAAGATACAAACTACAAAGCACCTTTTTCAACTAGAAAAAAAAAGAAACAAAGAAACCAGAAGAAATACAAGAACAAATTTTGATTGAGAAAGCACAAAACATATACTACTTGAAACAGAGCAATAGAAAAATAAAATAAAAATACGAGCTACCTGAACAGAATTGCAGATCCACACGCCATAACAATTGAACTAAAGAAAAAAAAGTTGTAAGTTTCTAACCTTTTCACTGTTTCACGCAAACTTCACTCGAAGGTCTGGTTCGAGGTGGAAAGCAAACACAGAATTCAGAAGGTCGGTACGGAGCACCTAAATCGTTGAAAAATCGAATCTGAATATCTGATGGTGAGAAATGCCTTTGAGTCGTTGCTTTCTCTCTCACCTTTTTTTTTCCTTTTCTTTGCTTTCGTGGGTTTCTACTTTTAGAAGTTTGAACCAAGGCGTGTGGCTAAAACTGCGGGACAGGCGGGATTGAACTCTGATGAGATGAGAGATTCCCAGAGAGAGAAAGAAAGTCACGCAAGTTTGGGTACATGCTGTGTTGTATATTAATTTATTTTAACACGAGGAGAGAAGTACTATAATATATATCTTCTACGCAACTATCTCACACTCACTACTCACTCTAAGTTAGAAGAGGAATTGATTGATTTGCTTGATACAAAATGAAGAATACTTTAGATTCTACAAATTAATTCTAGTTGGTTTGATATTTTCTAGATTACTCTCTATTATACATATTTCTAGATTAATCTTGATTATGCCATGGGCTTGGGCCTTCTAGATGGTGCTGAATTCAACATGCTGTGCTCAAACTGGTTTGAATTTAATTTGTTATGGATTCAAGTAATTTGAATTTAAATGAAAAATGAACAATAAGTATTTAAATCAATAGGTTCGAACTAACTTGATTAAGTAGCAAAACAGTCAAAGACTCGAATTATATTTTTTACCTTAGATATAAAGGTGTTGAGTGTAAGGTTCCAAAATATAGGGCCGGTTTCGAACAACATGAAATTTTGTGAGAATGAGAATTTTAATATGAAATGGAAATTTTAATTTGTCAAAATCAAAGTCATTTAACCCTGAGAAATTTAGAATATAGGTGTTCGCCAAATGCATGAAAAAATTGTTAGGATGTTGATTTTTATTTTTATGGAAGATTTAATACTAAAATTAAACAATATTAAGTGTATTGATAGTATTTATGATCAATATAATTGTATATATCAGATTCTAAAAAATTTAAATGAGTGAATTGACTATATATACACTGCAAAGTGATATCAAAATAAAAACTTAACTTAAAAATTAGTCTTGTGTTTTGTTTAATTTAAATTTCTTGTACATTTAAATTCTGTTTGTTTAATGATTTTTAATTTTGTAATTAATCAATTATTATTGTACTGTTAAAATACAATTTGAAGTTATTATTAGTCTTGTATTTCAATTTTGTATCTATAAATTTTAAACTATTTAGCTTAATCACAATTTAATGATATAATGGGTCATGTCGTTGATGATCTCATGTGCAAGTTAATTTTAGTTTAATTAATTTAATAAGCATTGATAAGTATAATCCCTCTTTTAATTAATTAATAAGCAAGTATAACTATATTTCTTATAAAATAATAAATCATGTAGTTTAATTATTAAGCAGACACTTAGTTTAATTAATGAACGAAAGATGTAACATATTCCTCTTATTGCAAGAGTTGCCCATTTGGAAAAAAAAAAAAAACAGAGCTCCTAATCAATTGTTTTTTCCCCATAAAATTTGAAAGCAGACAAGGGATATAAACCCATAGGAATTGTAAAATAGAAAAATAAACTTCAACACCGAACAACTAATAGGAAGAATACCTACATATCTACTTTTCCCAAAACAAACTCAGGCCCTGTTCGGCGGACACATGGGCAGGGGAATGGGCACAGGAACAGAAAAATTTTGAACTGATTTTTACTGTTTACGTGGAAAAAAAATTCAGTCTGAATAAATTTTTTTTTCCCCATGTGAACAGTTAAAATGGGAGTGCAGCCGAACATGACCTCATAGTAATTGAGCCACCGAACATGTCCTTGTTCAGTCGGATTTAAACGATGAACCAAACCATTGAAACCATTCTACTTCACAATCACAAGTGATGTATTTACATACAAAATTTATAATATTTCAAATTTATTTAGTATAAAGTCAAGTAGTTAAAAAATAATAAAAAACAAAACTTTTTTTTACTACTTGACTTTATACTAATTCAAAATTTTAATTTTTTTTCTTCATTTAACGTATAACTCGTGAAGTAGATCGATTTCAACAATTTGAATTCGACATTTAAGGTCAACCAATAAGTTTTGAAGTTAAGAATATTCTAGTTCTATTTGATATAAAATATATAAACTGTACAATGGAGTTCATATTTTGAGCGTGTAAATTCATATGATAATAACAAATATGTACATATTGAGTTGAATCAGTTTGCAAATTGCTTTTGAATGATTATAGCTCGATTATTTAGTTAGCTAATTACCAGTAATTATTAGCATGACAGCAGCACGCTTATCAAAGCAGAGAGGTGCATGATTGATGGCTCCTATTTGGTTTTGGCGTCTTTTTATATTTCGTGGAACTTAATGCATGCACCGGGTCCAGCTAGAGTTGGTATAATACCTGACACGGCAGACAGCCATCTTTTGGGAGGTTGGTTCTGCAGAGAAGTTATCTTTTGCTTGATTTTAATGTGGCCACGCTATGTAAGAGTATATGTATCTCTGAAATTATTAAAGTTTCTAATCGTGACGTAGTAGTTGTTAAATTAGTTTCAGAAATGTAGATAAATTTTTTATTTAGCAATTTTACTCAATAGTTTTTTATTAAGAAATCGTTTATAAACTCTGACGTGGCAAAACAATTGGCATGTATTCGCTAAAATTAGTTTAATTTACTGCTTATGTGGAGTATCAATTTTAATTTACTGATAATGTGGCTTATTAGAAACTCTAAAATCAGTTTTAGGGATGTGAACATTTAGAAACTTTAGAGTATAATTTCTTAAAAGCAGTTAACAGTTATTTAGAAACTCTAAAAGTTTCAGGGATGTAGATGCTCTAAAGATCGTAAAGATGTATTGATTGATCCATGTTGATTTATCTATAAGCATAGTGACAAATGAATAGTTTGGATTCGGTTCGACGGGGTCAAAAATTCGTGATTCGAGAATAATTCGGTACAACTTCAAAAAAATTAAACAAAAAAAATCGCATTTTATCGCGTTTTTATCGCAAACAATTCGAGATTCGCGTTTGCGTTTTATTCGGAATTTGATTCGGAAACGTAAAAAAAACAAATAAAACGCGAATTATTCGCCAATTAATCACGTATATTGTTATTATGTCTTTAAAAAGTATGGAATTAACTGACTTTTGTAAATCGTTTTGAGTAATTTAAATATACAGTATGTTATGAACTAATATAAAGTTAATGTAAACTTTTTAGTTAATATAAATTAATAAAGTTTAAGATGAAACATTGACGTAAAGAAATTAGCTAAATATACAATATGCAATTGATAAACTTTTGTCATCTAAAGTTTTTAAAATGTATGTATAATTTAATATCCATACCAATTATAATTAATATTTAATTATTTATTTCATACTTAATTAAACGGTAAAAATATTTATCATTGAGATTTCGTCATTATTTATTAGTTTTTGGTCAAAAAATTATTTTGGTCCAAAAATGGGGTTGCAATCATGATGACTTAGTAGAATATCATCAACGAGAGAAAAAAAATATAATAAACGAATAAAACATTCCGGTGGTTATCATAAATGTAAAGGTCGTAGTAGAAAAATTCAAAGTCAAATTGTCCACGTGTGTAACTTCAAAGTCCACTAGTTAAAGGGAATTTTTTTATCCGTAGAAATTATTAAAATCAGATATACGTAAATAGAAAGAGTGTCTAGTTTTTAACAAATATAAAAAGATCTAGTTCATTGAGTCCGATCAAATATATGGATCGGATTCAATGATTCAGATTCATATTTTTTTTTAGTTTGGATCCGGACGTCCGATTAGAGAAGAATCAAATTGTGGTCCATAGATAATCTCAAAAAAATATAATATTTGAATCTGAATCATTGAGTCAGATCTTTCTATATTTGTTGAAAACAAGATACTCTTTCTGTTTATGTTCATCTGGATTTAATAATTTCTATGGATAAATTTTTTTCCTAATTAAGCAGTCCAGTTTTTGTTAGTTTGGCAAGTTTGTCTGAATTAACGCTGAGGTAATAATTTAAAATTTGGCACCTTGCAATGCTGATTTGTCACATGAAATTGATGGCACACAAAACTTTCATCTGAGGCCCAATAATCATCGACTGTTTTTGTTATGGAACTCCAGTAATGCCCACTTGTCTTCATGCTCAAAATAATTATAAATTATATTTATAGAATTATCTCTATATTAAAAGTGAAATTATGTTTGCTGTTTTGAATCTTATATATGTGCTCTCCACATGCATTTGAATGTAAGTTGTTCGTAACTAAATTAACAAATATTTATATCCAGTATGCAAAATATTCTGCACTTTTTTTAAAGAATAATTATGAAGACAAGACATTCAAGTAAAAAGTTTGTCTAATGAGTACAAAATGTGAAAGATTTTATTTCTCATGTAGGATAACAATGTTTTTTTAGAAAATTATCAACATATTTGTTGCGCAGGTAAGGATGTAATAAGGATGTTAAAGTTTTGGGGAAGGGAATCATTTTATTAATTATTTAATTAGCCCACATATATTTGTTTTATTAAATTACCAATTTTCAGCCTTTCAAAAAATAATTCAAGGCCGGACAATTTATAGGCCCAAAGAAAAAGCCCAATAAATTATTTCTTTCTTTATTTACAGACAGGTTAAATGGCCCAACCTCACAATCCATTTAATCAATTTTGCATTTTGTAATTCAGCTTAGTCCAAAAAGAGAGCCCGGACCCAAATCGTTTTATTTCTCCATTTTCCAGTTAAGACCCTCTGACAAGGATTATTAAAGAAACCATGGGGATTTGCTGTGTAAACCTCAAGAAAATAACGGATTCGCAAATGGATCCCGCTCACACATTGGCATACCAGAATCCGAGAAATGTGTTGGTACCAATTTGATATTGACAGAAACCATGACAAACCAAACCAAACCAAACCAGCAAGAAATTCCTGTATTCATGTCAGATTTATGCCAGTACCCAAGGAATCATCATAAAACATCAGAGCTAAACCAAGTCGCTCTCTGATGCGCACGTCGCTCTCTCTCAACTCTGCTGCTGTGCTGTAGTCTCGCTTGCTCTTCTCTTTTCTCTCTGTTAGGCAACGCCCTAGAGCATTACGGTAAATTTTAATTTTATTTGATTTCACTTGCTGAAAACATGAGAGAATGTGACAGTTTTTCACTTTTTTGTACCTAATTTAAGTCAAAGGTGCTCCGTGCTTGTTCAGAGCTTATGCAATAAAGAAATATAGACCTATTTTAATTTTAAGCTTTCGTTACAGAGTTTACTTTATACTATCATACTATAATGTAAAGTTTATCAAGTAATGGTCAAAACCACAAAGAAATAGTTTGTTACCAGCTCCGGAATCCAGTACCAGTTCATTTGTACCATAAATTATGTTAGTTGAGAGATTTATACCATAAATTCCTTATACCTTAGTATCCGATTAGCTAACCCAATAAGTTATTTGAACCTGATTTCTGCACCCGGACAGAAATCGTGCCTTCGTGGTGGATTCTCCTGTAACAAAACAACAAGATAAAATCATATAACTCGCTATACCGCTCGTAGCAATAGGCGTGAGGCAACCGGTTCAAGCATCACATATAATAGAATAATCAATAAGCTGACAAGGGTAGCTTAACTGAACCAATTTGAGCAATGGTACCAGTGAGAAATGCATCAAAATAATAGAACGGATCCAATATAATTTTGCAACAATTGGTACTGATTAAGGTTTGTGTCAGACAACAGCAAGATTAAGGATCACAACATTCATTTATAATTATGCTCTATTACAGAGAGCAAGAAAATTTTCTATTCACTGAATCTAAGTTGGTGAGTTGTGAGACTAATTTATGTTGAAAATATCGACATATGCAGGCCAAAAACCAGATATGTCATTAAAAATATCAATCGGATGTCTCATATTTTTCCGGCCAGTTATCAGGTACTGTGTTTGGTGGGACTGTGTACAAGACTGTGATTGTGACTGTCTTCTCGGTCCAACATCATCGTCCGAATCTAATGGCTCATCTGAGAGCATCTCATCCCCGCTCTCCAAACTGTCATCATCAATTACATCCACACATGTACATGCGAATAATCAGGGATCGGTACCAGTCTACGAACCCGAACAGTTTGGGTCGAGTTATGGGTTCAAGGTTTTGATTGGTACTGGGTCGGGAGTGAGATTCAGGGATCTAACTGGGTACAAGGGCCTGACTGTTCATATTCAATTGGGAATTAAAACCGGCATGGTTCGGTTCCAATTCTACATACAACTCTAGAACCGGTAACCTTTGTGGGAAATATGCCACAATTCCTAAAATCATTTCGAACGATGCATGATTTGTTACCGATACTAATTGGTAGTCACGTTGGCCATCAGTAGACATATTAAACCTGGCTTGGATTTTCAGATTTGCTTCACTAACAGCATACCCAATCAGTTTATAAATCTCATTCTGGAGATAATCAAAGTTATGGTTCACGGTCAGTAATGAGTATTTAGGCCGGGTACTATAAAAGATCCCGTCATCATTGTATTGGATTTTCCCTCCAATAAATTTTTTTACACAGATCATATTTGGTTTTGGTTGGTCTGGATAACAAACTACAATTTAAAAAATAATAACCCTATAAGTACAATATAAATTAAAAAGTTAAATAACTTAAAATTAAATAAATAAAAAAACTTACAAAAATTCGCTTCTCGAACCCGATTTTCTCTATTTTTTTCTTCTTTCTCCTTTTTTTTTTTTTTTTTTCCTTTTTTCCCTTTTTTTCCCTTTTTTTTCCTTTTTACTCTTTTCCAAAATCTGAATTGTGTGAGACTTCTGGGAGGCAGCAGCGTGTTTTATAGGCAAAATGGTCCGAAACCGCAAAAATTAATTCCGGACTTGAAACCGTAAAAACAAAAATCCCAATTTTATCCAAAACCGCAGATTTAATTTATGGTTCTAGAACCGCAAAATATATTTCCGGTTTTGGGCTGAAACCGAGATTTTGTTTTGCGGTTTCTCTTCTCCAAAATCGAGAAAATAATCTCCGGTCCGAAAGCCCAGAACAACAAAAAGTTTTTTTGCAGTTTGAACAGTTTTCGAATTTCGTTCAGCAAGGATGTAGATTGTGAAATTAATTATTTATTTTGGATATTAATAAAAATTTCGGCAACAAATCAATTAACCAAATAAAATATTTGATTTTGTCGTTGCATCTCTCTAAAATATAAAAAATATATTACGGAAGCTGCTGGAAATTTTGTATCCATAGAAACTATTAAATTCAGGCGTACGGAAATAGAAAGAGTGTTTCGTTTTCAACAAACATAGAAAGATCCAACTCATTGAGTCAGATCCAAATATATGGATCTTACTCAATGGTCCATATCCATTGGTATTTTTTGTTTTTAAAAAAAAAAATAGGCGCTAATGGGAACTGTTTAATATATATCAATGGATCTAGACCATTGAGTCTGATCCATATATTTTGGATCATACTCAATGAATCAAATATTTCTTTATTTGTTGGAAACGAGACACTCTTTTTATTTTCTGTACGTCTGAATTTAATAATTTCTATGGATAAAAAATTGCCGAAGCTGCTGCTCCTCTCTCACACGCTCTCGCTCCTACTCTAGACTTGCAAGTTTGAAATCCCTCCTCAAATCAAAAAAGGAAAGTAGAAATCACTCCAGGTTGAATATCGTCTCTTTTTTTCTCTAATCCAAGTCGAATCTCACAATCTCATCCGATCAGGGCTTCCGGTAACTTTCAATTTTGTTTGTGTTTGTTTGATTTAGTAGAGCAATAAATAAATAATAACAAAGTTTATTAAGAAAGGAGAGGTAGCATACTCGACTAGAAAGAAAATTTTAAGATCGTTAGTTACTTAAAGATTGAGAGTTCGATTCTCTCTCACAATTTTGCAACTTATGTGAAGGTTGTCAAAATAAATAAGAATAAATTTAGTACCGAATTAGCTAATAAATTTGAACCCAATAAACTATTTAAATCCGATTTCTACTTCTCTCTTACATAAATCCTGCACCCCTAATTGTAGTTGTAGTCGTGATAACTGTTATCACTGTTCACATTGTTAATATAAGAACTATTCTGGTCCCAATTTTTTAAGCAAGCAAGAAAAAAAATATAATAGTATCGTTTTGTATAGTATATTATGCTTGTTGAATTAAAAGATATGATTATGTTTATTTACTTCTTTTTAACGGTAATAAAAGTTTATTGGGTTGCCCGTGCTCAAACGAGGAAAGAACAAACTGATTTTTTTATTAATTGAAAATAAAATAAAAAAATATCGAAAGGGGTGTTGTTTCAAGGGAAAATGGAAATATAGGTAAAACGGGATTGTTTATTCCATCCTACACGGACGGTACAAACATTTCCGTCCGGATTAATCACCACGAATTCAAACCGTTTCAAATGAAAAAACAAAAAAAAAAGTCTGGATTATTCACAAAAAAAAAAGTCTGGCCAGAATAATCCGTCCGTCCCAGATAAAAAGTGAAACTTGCACAATTTGGCCTAAACTTGGCAAGAATCTTGATAACCATATCCACAGCTCGTACACCGCCATTAAATGAATTTCAATAACTCCGAATGCAGTGCTCTATCTAGAGTGGGAAAAATGGCACAGCGGAGCCGGCTCCATCACGGAACGACGCGGTTACGGCACGGAACGGCACGCGTGTCAGTTACGTGCTGTGACCATTCGTGTGCTGTGCCGGTATTTTGAAACTTTGACACGGTACGGTACGTGAAAGATTTAGTCACGGCACGGCACGACACGTAGTCACACAAATCACGTGTAATTATGACCATTAGATATTTATTTAATGGTGAATCTTGAATAAACTAACCTAAATTATGATTAAATGGTCACGTGAGTCACGCGAGTCACGTATAGTCACGGCACGTTTAGGCACGGCTTAATTCACGTGGCGTGACCATTCGCGTGCCGTGACCACCCCTTAAAATTTTGGTCACGGCACGGCACAGCACGTGAAAAATTAACTTGATCATGGCACGGCACGGCACGAGACCTAAGTCACGGCACGCACGTTTTTTCTACTCTAGCTCTATCCATGAAGTTAATTTTTTTGTTCTGGTTTAATTCAAATCTTGTGATCCAATTAAAAGAAGAAAACAAGAAATTCCTGCAAACGCTAAACTAATGCCCTCCATTTTTTCTACTATTCTACTTACCCGAGATCAATCCACTTACAAATTATCACTAAAGCATAAAAGGAGCAAATTGAACTAAAATTTACTATAAAAATATTAATTAATATTTCTCAAGCAGAGACTGGACCGATTATCCCGGCCACTTCTTTTTCTTTTTCTCAGCTTGAGCGAAGTTTGCAGTTTGAATTAGCAATAATTAATCCGGACAAAAATATTTGTACTGTCCGTGTGGAATGGTATAAACAGTCCCGTTTTATCTGTATTTCGATTTCTTCTTAAAACAACACTCTTTGAGTCTTTTCTGATATTTTTTTATTTTATTTTCAAAAATAAAAAAAACGGAAGAACGAAGATACCTGAAACGAGGATTCGTGCTAATCTCTTTTGGCGGTTTCACCGAATCAAAGTTTCCGTTGGATCAAACGCAGCACAAACGACAACGTGGTTGTTAGTACGGTGGAGTCCGAACATGTATATCGAGGAAGTGAATCAAGTTTTTGATAGCGAGGCCCAACATTTTAGTATGTAAAATACGTAATTTTTGGATTTTTTCATCGGCCACTGTCACCACCCGCCACAGGATGGATGTTTCTTCTTATGCCGCAATAAATCCTCATTGATAAGCCGCGAAGGGACAGCAGAGAACAGTTGTGGGCCACAGTGTAGTCCCAGGGCACGTGGAGAAGGAAGGGACTTTTGCCTGGACGGGGTCCACCGCTTATCTTTTATTGCTTCAGACTTCAGTATTATTGTTATTTATTATAAGTTCCATCAAATTTTTTTTTATCATTATATTTGTAGTTGATTTGAATTTGGATTTTGGATGATTAGTTTAGTTTGGTTTCTGAAAGTCTCGACACTCGACAGGCTAGGCAATTTTGGCTGTAACCTGTAAGCATCCCAAAAGCGGATTTACTTTCTGTATTTTTAAAAGCGTTTGTATTTAATGCAAATTAATGCAGTGAGAAGAGATAATTCCGTTTCCTTTTTCTTCATCCAAAGAACAATGCACTGAGTATGTTTGTCCGTGGTAAAAAGTAAAAACGGAAAACTTATCCTACAGACTTCTACTTATGGACAAGTATCCTCTCCATTACGGTAAAAGATTCCCTTCACTTTACGGTTTGAGATTAACTCTCAGCCGCTTTGAGCTGACGGAAGGAGCAGTATTATTAGGCTTTGAGATTCGTGCCAAGTTAAAAAGAACGATCCAGATCAAGTAATTGTAGAAGATTCTCTATTACGGTACCGGAGAAGATCTGAATTCTCTACTTATTGTATCATTTATTTGCTCTTAACTGTGTATCTCCAGTATATAGAAAAATGGAGAAAGCAAAAATAACTTTCCGCTTTCCCACATGACATCACGCATCTCGGCCCTCGGATGCCCCTGCAATGGTACTATTCTCCAAATTTGCGAGCCTGGTTGTGGTTGGGATCTCAGGAGTCATGGGGATGGGTGTAGGTCCAATGCCCATCGGACCTAGTTTGGTTCCGATGGGCAGATTTACCGTAGAATAACGTAATGATTTGTGCGCACGAAAATTGAAACATAAATGCACGGGTTTTAAAGCATTTCGCACGAATCTAAAAGAAAATCGATGGTGATTAAACCCGTCGAACTGAGGTAGGTCCGATGCCCATCGGACCTACTCCCGTTCCGGAGTCATGATATTAACACTACAAATTTTTATAATAATACAACACTGTCTAAATATTTTAATATATAAACAAATTTATCCTTCATTCACTATTTCCTTAAAACTGTATCTCTCATTCATTATTATAACCGTCTCTTTCCAACTAATCCGAATCTCTCTTTCTCAACTAAATCCGAATTCTAGCGTAGCTGATATCTGACATAGATTGATTCATTATTTGTTAAGAAGTCACTCGAGAAATATGAGATTAATTTATGCAAAGCAACATACATAAATCCTAACTCACATACACTATTACACTATATCAAATCTATTGGATTAAAATCTCTTAAGTGTAATTGACTACTAATTTGAATACTAGTAATAATACAGTTAGAAATTATGTTATTATAAAACCAAAACTTGTTCGATGAGCATCGGAATTCGGAACTACGCCTCTTTGTTTTTACAATAAAATGACTATAATACCCTCCCGGTTATATTGTAGTCTAAATTCTCCATTCGCTCCTAGAATCCATATCCTCGACGGTACCGTAAAAGATTCCCTTTTACAATTAGCTATTTACGGTTTGAGATTAACTCTCAGCCGGTTTGGGATTCGGGCTGACTGAGGGGGCAGTATTATTGGGCTTTGAAATTCGTGCCAAGTTAAAAAGAACGGTCTAAATCAAGTAATTGTAAAAGATTCCCTATTACGGTACCGTCGGTGATATGAATTCTTCGCTCCTATACAGAGACGATTCACTTGGCGGATTAGCTACCAATACCATAACACCATGCCTGTGCGTTCAGTTTAATGATTCGACACATCATTTGATTCATGGAATCCGAATAAATCTTTTTTCTTCACTTTTAACCCTGCTCATTTTATTTGCTGCACACTCCTGGCTTCCTACTTCTTATTAGTTCTAACCCTGCGCGACACACCGCCGTTCTACTGTACACCCCACCTCACTCGTACAGAGCAAAAAACAGAGCACTGTCGCCATGACCATCCCTACATCAGTGCTCTCTCTCCTTTATTCTCTCTCTTTGTAGAACCTCTAAAAAAAATGGCGAGAAACGCATCAATGCATATCCTTCTCCGCCTCCTCCTTCAGATCTCCATTTCTCTCAATCTTCTCATTCTCCCCGCTCTCTCTCTAACGGCCAACCCCACCCCTCTCAACTGCTCCGACCTCTCTCGCATCTGCACCTCCTTCCTCGCCTTTAAACCCGACCCAATGCCCTCTTCAGCCGACCCCACCGCCACCATCCGATCAATGTTCGACGCATCACCGGCCGATGTCTTCACCGATCCCACCAGCAATCCAGGCTACTTCTTTGTCAGAAAGAACTGCTCCTGCCTCTCAGACAGAAAGTACCTCACCAACACCACCCTCACCGTGCCGGCGCAATCAAGTGGTCCCGTTGCAACACTCGTCTCCGACATGTACCACGGGCTCGCATTCTTGCCCAACATGACCCGTTTGGCGAAACCCGGTGCAGTTGTGTCACTCCATTTGCTTTGCGGGTGCTCTAACAGGTTGTGGAACTACTTGCTGAGCTATGTGTTAGAGGAAGGGGATTCGGTCGAGTCGCTCGCAAGCCGGTTCGGGGCTAGCATGGATTCAATTGAGACTGTTAACGGGTTAACGGGTCCAGACGGTACTGCGCCCGGAACAGTGCTTTATATTCCTCTTAATTCCGGTGAGTTGTCATTTTTATTTTGAACTTTTACAGTGGACTACTTTTATTCATCATTTTTTGTTCTTTTCCTAGAGATAGTAAAATATGTTCACGGGACAGTGACACAACATCTGAGCTGGATTGTTAGCTCTAAAGTCTGGGAACTTTTGATTTGGTAAAAATATTTTATATGATTAGGTATTCAGCCTTCTAAGTTCTAACTGGGAAGGTTCTACAGCAATGCAGTGCTAGACAACTTGTGCTGATTTTTAATGTAATAATTTGATTTTTTTTTTGCAAGGACAGAATGCAACTTCTATAATTATGGTGAAGAGGGACCAACTATCACATGCTAGCAGATGGTCGCCAGACAATAAATAAATGAATAAATGATTTAACTTGCAATTATTGTTTCCTCTTCATATCTACTCTCACATTTATTCACGATCTACCTAAATTCATAATTTTGGGAGATCACAAAATCAATTAAAAACACCAATATGACCTCTTTATTCGGTCAAATATTAGTCTCTTTATCTAATTATTTGACATTTTAGTTATTTCAGATACCAATAATTACTCAGTTTTGATAATAGTACTTTGTTAGTCTAGTCTATATCAAGGATCAATGTTAATGTTAATGTTAATGTTATCATCAACCTTATATGCATATATTGAATTCTATTTCTTTCTACAGTTCCAGGTCAGCTTTATCTATCATCATCTCCTTCTCCTGTCCCTTCTCCAGCGCCATCGTCTAGCACATTTGAAGGTACAGTATATCTGGCTCTTGACTTTTGGTAACTTTCCGAAACTTCTCTGAAATCATGTTCTTAGCTTATTTATGTGTGTTTGTTTGAGCGCTTGTGATTTCTTGCCCACACAAACTACTACAATTTAACAGAAAACACAAATATTTATTTGGAATTATTTCACGACGTTTTGAGCTTTATGGCACATTTTAAAGCTGAAGGCTAAAATGGTCCCTTTATATAACTAGTGCTTATTACCTTATTTTAAAGAAGGGAGAGAATAAAGAAGTGCTACCAAATTGTTGGAGGTGCTATCGGCTTGATTAGGATTCATAAGACCAGTATGTGAATCTTCTTATACCGGGTCACACCGGCCCTAGATATAGGTGGTGCAATAAATATTAGAACATTGGGCTTCAGGTCTGATAGAACAGGTGTATGGCAGTCATATACCCATACCTTAAAAATAATTATTTGGATCTTGGTCAGGTCAAGGATATGAGTGCCTTTAAAGGTGAGTACTAATCCACAAAGATGTTCAGTGAATAATTTCAAAAGTAAAATACAATTAAATACCATTTTCATAAAAAAATAAAATATCCAT
Organism: Carex parvula; assembly: GCA_025461045.1. Taxonomy (NCBI): domain Eukaryota; kingdom Viridiplantae; phylum Streptophyta; class Magnoliopsida; order Poales; family Cyperaceae; genus Carex; species Carex parvula. The sequence goes on from JAJGRW010002697.1 coordinate 14,687, forward strand.
ACTAGATATGATGCAAATGGGTTACACGAAGCAGAATTACAATCTACAACAAACATGTGTTTAAACTTTTTCCAAAAGAAGACAGATCCCAAGCTTGATAGAGAGGCATAAGATATTGAAAGTTCCCATTCATAGGCATTCCTTGCATAAGAGCTTGCTGCGATAAAAAAAAATATTCACAACTTTGAACTTCCTGTAACTAAACATTTACTAGAAAATCATTTAAGTTTATTGGATATTTTGGGCTTATTGTTATTTATATCAATAATCCTTACTAAATTAATTGTCAATTTAATTTTACCTTGCTGTATAGTCGCTAGTTTTCCCAGTATCTGGTTGGGTAGGGCCCAGGTCACATAAGGCTAGAATGATATCATGGTTGCATCAGGCCTCGGTAGCAGTCATGGTTGGGCCTCAAAACACTAAACTGTTAATAGAATCTGGGTCAGCTCTGTGTCGGGTTTTGATCAGATTCAGTAATCAGTTGAAAGGGCGCCTTTACAAACTGATACCATTACCATACTAGCATTCTTTGGTAATTTTGGTCTGCTGTTAAAACTTTAACAGAAGTTCCTATTTATGAATTGTTAACTCCCCACGAACTATATTTGTTTGTTCTTGAATTCTTTTTCTGACTTTTATTTCAGACATGCAAGAGCGTCATACGAAGTTCCCATATGCATGGGTTGTTGGTAGCATGGGGGTTGCTCTTGTTCTAATTGCATTATCGATTCTCTTGCTATTCTTGTGCAAGTATTTCAATTCGCATCTTCGAGATACAAGAAACCGTAGAAAAGTACCCAACAAGCCTGTCTTGCACAAATTCCAACCTCTCAAGAGTTCAAGCTTCCTTTATGGCTCTGGGAGATACTTGTGTTGCAGTTTTGGAGACCTGAAGCAGCCTCATGATGATGCAGCTAACCACCATATGGATATTCCTAGTGGTAAGTTACTAATTGATTTTATACTTTTAACCTTTGCACTATCTCATGTTTTTTCTTAGGGCTTCTCCCATAGTTCTTCCCGAGAATATTATAATTTATACTGGATTAAGGTGCAAGTTGATGGTGCTCTACCAATATTAAAATGGAAGTTTGATAACCATCACATATAGTACCAATCAATATGTACCAATAGGTTCTCAGGATAGTTTAATATGAATACCAGAAAAATAAAAGAAGTTAAAGAAAGAATTTTTGTGTACCAAAAGTTAAATGAGAGGCTATTTGACAGGTATGATAATTGAAGCCTTTGACAAGGAGAAACCAGTTGTGTTTACATACCAAGAAGTTCTTGGTTCTACCGACTCTTTCTCTGACTCCAATCTGCTTGGCCACGGCACATATGGTTCAGTTTATTATGGTTCTCTTAGAGAACAGGTGTGTATACTTATATTATATTATATTTGATTCCATATGAATTCCTTTAAAACCTCAAAAGTATTCACATATATTCCTATTAATTGAGAAATATTATAAAAGCATGCCCTAAAGGCCTTGTTTGCCAGCTCCTCTATTACACTTGGAACAGAGAATTGAATGGCCTCAAAACCTTCACCATCTGATTAGAGGACAATTTTGCCTCGAAAAGCAACTCTGTGGAACTGGGCCCATTCCACTACATGGAAATTGGAAAAGACAATATTTTGAGGTTTTATTGGAGCAACATGAAATCTATCTTTTTCCTTAAGTCCGTATAAGATACCCTTACATAATACTTGAAACCAAATATGCCAAAAATTAATTTCAGGAGGTTGCAATAAAAAGAATGACAGCTACAAAAACAAAGGAGTTCATAGCTGAGATGAAAGTTCTTTGCAGGGTTCATCATGCCAACCTGGTACAGTACTTTCTGTGCTTTATTTTTTTTTATTTAAAAAATTGTTAGTATTTATTGTTCAAACTTATAACCTTATGTTTTATTTCACTACCACCATTTTGTCAAGGTAGAATTGATTGGTTATGCTGCTAGCAATGACGAGCTCTTCCTCGTTTATGAATATGCTCAAAAAGGATCTCTCAAAAACCATCTGTATGATCCCCATAACAAGGGTAATACTGACTTTCCTTTGAATTATTACATGTGTGTCTTTTCTGCAACAAGAGATTTTCTCCTTTCTTTCCTTTTAGATATTTATTAGCTAAGTTGGATAAGATACTTAACATGAAGTTATACTAGTAAATTTTTCCAATTTTTGCTTTGTATTTTATGATGCTTTTGTTATACTATTTATTGGCCTTACTATTCAATGAAAGTACAAAAAAAATGATAAAATTGAGATAGTCATTTTACATGTTTTCGTGTATACAAAAAAGTTATTTTAAATATCACCTCAGATAAAGTCGACCTAACTGAAATTGAACCTTACTGTGTTATAATTTTTGTTCATATAGGCCAGACATCATTGTCATGGATTTCTAGGGTTCAAATTGCATTGGATGCTGCAAGAGGCCTCGAATACATACATGAACACACAAGAGACCACTATGTTCATAGAGACATCAAGACCAGCAATATATTGCTCGACAGTTCCTTCAGGGCCAAGGTCTTTACACTATTACTATTCTGACCCTCAATTCCAAATTAACAAGTGATTGTAATTTGCCCATAAATTTCTTTGCATCTCCTTTTTGCCAATGGCTAATTGCTTTCGATTAACTTAATTACATGTCATATGTGCCACTAGAGCCTTCCAATGTTTAAAGGCCAATATTGATATCTTTTGGCGTATATTTCACCAATCTACAGGTTTACAACATTATTATTCAGACCATCAGGTGGATCAATAATTTTAGTTATTGGTTATGTTAATCCCCATTTCCTTTTAGATCAATTTTCAATTCAATTAGTTTACAATGTCCTTTGAGGTTACTGTTCCTCGCTAAATTTTGAGTTTTATATTACTAACAGTTTATCAATATTAAGTTTTTAGCTCTATTTCTTGTGCAGATTTCCGATTTGGGCTTTCTAAGCTAGTGGTCAAGTCTAGTGATGAAGAGGCTTCAGTAACTAAAGTTGTGGGCACATTCGGTTATTTGGCTCCTGAGTAAGTCTATTTCGACTGATATAAACTTGTCATATGTTATTAGTAGAGGTATCAGTCCCCCAAAACACTAGTTGAGTGGTCCAGATACCTCAATTGATACTCAGTTGTGCATGCAATTTAATATCAAGTTGACAGATATTCTACTCAAGTAACCCTCAAGTTCACTATTTCTGCTTGAATTAAGGATAATTTTAATTTTTCACCAATTTATTTTGGTTGAGTTGGTTTCAGTAACTGGCATGGTAACTGTAAACATAGCAGTTCTGTTGGTTTAATCAAAAGCATCTTTTGCAGATCTGAACTGAGTTTCTGGTTTTCTTTTAGATATTTGCGGGATGGTCTGGCAACAACAAAAAGTGACGTGTATGCATTTGGTGTAGTGCTTTTCGAGCTTATATCTGGAAAAGAGGCCATTACACGTGCAGAAGGGATGAGTAGGGCTAATATTGAAAGGCGGTCTCTAGCCTCAGTTGTAAGTTTTTTTTTTTCAGTAATTTATTTAACTGACTCCAAAATCTTCAGATGTGCAGTTAAGGCCCCATTTAGATGAAGCTGAATGACAATGCCTTAAATTAACTTCCGATTATTTTATGAAGGCCTCCATTAAGCACCATATTTCCTTCCTGTGTCTTCTTTGCTTTTAAATTAGTAGGGTTTTCAAGGACCATCACAGTTAATGCTAAAACTCAAAATTAATCCCAAGGACTCATTATCCTGAAATTGACCAGTCAAGCCATTTGGGTGATTAAGGCACAGTCAGTTCCAGTTTTTAATGTGTTGTTTAAATTTTTTTATTTTTAATAGAAGTCACTGAAATTCTAATTGTCCATTTATGTGCCTCACAAAGCTTAATTTAAGCTCCATGTGACCTCAATTATGCAAATTACACACAAAACAAGCCAATAGAAAGACGCACGGGGAAGTAAAAAAAATTTTGATGCTCCTATTGCTGATTACTTACTCCATTTGGACTATGCAGATGTTAAATGCTTTGAGAAATACACCTGATTCAATGAGCATGGAAAGCCTGAAAGAGTGCGTTGATCCAAATCTTATGGACCTATATCCCCATGATTGTTTATACAAGGTATATGATTTTGCGAGTCACCTCACATGCATCGATCCACTATTAAAGAAACGTGATGTCTTTACATGAAAAATTTAACTCATGCTGGAAACAGTACCACAGTACAATTTCAGGTTTTATGTATCTATCATAGGAAACTAGCTCAAATTTTACAAATCAACACGTTTCTAATATCCCTCATCTGAACACAACCCCCCCCCTCCCCATAATGTCTTGTCACAGAAACTAACAAGATGCTTTTGTTTTGTTTTCTTTCCTTTTCCTAAGATGGCAGTGCTTGCAAAACGATGTGTAGATGAAGACCCGATACTTCGGCCAGACATGAAGCAAGTAGTGATTTCTCTGTCACAGATACTTCTCTCCTCTATTGAATGGGAAGCCACACTGGCCGGAAACAGTCAGATTTTCAGTGGCCTTGTGCAAGGGAGGTGACCTATGATTCTTCTTGCTGTATATTTATTGGAGGAAATTACATAAATATTCCAAAAGAATCACAGATCTGCCTTCTTGGTCTCCGGAGGATATCACACTTTGGTCCCTAAATGTTGTGAAATTACCAGTTTGGTCTGTGTCCTTGGTTAAAAAAAGGGGATCTGGTGATAAATGATCCCTAATTTGTTTTATATAATGTTCTTTCTTTTTGTTTATATGAGCTTACTTGATATCCGGTGCTTATTTAGTTCTGGAGTGGGTGGAACCAAAGAGTTTTGACAAGGGCAAGGGGGCTGAGATTATGTACCGCTGAATGGTTGAACTGTGTGCTCGTGTACATTCATATTATTATTTTTTCTTCTTTTATCTTATCAAAAAAATATGAAGGCATTTTCAATCAGGATCAAGTGTTGTGCGTCAGATTTGATACCTGATATAGCGGGTTCATGGGAAAGCTCGTATGTCTTGTCATTATCGTCGAGCATAGCACGCCGAAATTTTTATTAATATAAAAAAAATATTAAATTTCAAAATCTACAATCCCAGAGAAATTTCAAAATCTGTTCAAATTGCAAATTTTTTTTCCTGTTTAAAAGCTTAAAACTGTAAATTTAATTTGCAGTTTTGGAATTCTAAAACTACAAAAAAAAAAATTGCAGTTTTGGTTTTAATATTTCAAAACCGTAAGAAAATTGCAGTTCTGATTTTGCATACACAACCTATTTCATCATGACTCAATTTTTTAAATTTTTTTAGTACCTGAGACAACCTTTTTGAATTTCGTGACCTCCAAAAAGCAGTGTGGCAATCAACGGGCTATGTGAACAAAATAGATTTGCTCCATAAACCATAGCTTTGTAAAAGAATAAAGAAAGCAGTTGATTACACTGATAAGTGAGTCCCCATCTTTTTATTGCCAACATGAACTTTCACCAAGTAATGCACCTGGTACAGAACCATTTGTATTAAAATCAGACACAACATCTTTGAGAATACAATACTGAAAAAAAATTAGTACTGAGGATTAATTCTCCGGTTCTTAGAATCAGAAATTTAATCTCTGGTTTTAGACTGTCTAGAACAGAAAATTTTTTGTGCGGAAAGTTTGTAAGAAACTGAGAATTTAATTTCCGGTTTAGACAGATTTCAAAATTCCTATGGATATTAATAAAATTTAAAATTTAAAATTTTTTTGGATATTAATAAAAATTTCGGGCATGCAAACGACCTGGAGTCTGGTTACATTTATACTTCAAAGATAATCGAAATTATCAAATAAATTATTAAAAATGATAAATATACTACAATACAGTTGAAAATAAATTTAATTATTCTCAAGTAAAAAGCTACAAACGGCCTTAAGGGTGCAAACGGATCGGATACGGATCGGATAGTGGTAAAACTATATCCGTATCCGTTTTTATTTTTCAGATACGGATACAGATCGGATATTAGACGGATACGTACGGATACGGATCGGATATCGGATATCCGTAGATATATACATAAATATTTTCATAATATATATTAAACTATATAGTATATATCTACTATTCGGATACGGATAATTAAAATTCAAAACCATATCCGTATCCGTATCCGCACGGATATTCGGATATCGGATATCCGTATCAAATTTTCGGATACGGATTCGGATACGGTCGGATATTATCCGATCCGTTTGCACCCCTAAACGGCCTGGAGTCTGGACTGTGGACTGCATAGAGCCGGAGAGCCATCCTATGATGTCCCTATGATGCCAGTGGAACAAATTCGTGGTTTCCTCGGACGAGATAAAGCGTTTCCTTTCCTCGTGGGCCTGAACACCCCACTTTAAAAAGATTCGTGCGCACGAATTTTAAAAAAGACGCGAAAATGCTGGCGCGATCCTAAAATAAATCGGCCAGTAAACGAATCCCTCCAACTCACTTTGGTCCGATGCCCATCGGTTCCAAATTTCTCCCCTTCCAGCTATGCTCATAACCTCTAAACCTCTAGGGGGCGTTTGGTTCGCGTTATAGACCATTCCAGGGAATAGAAGGATTCGTGGGAATATAATGCTAAGGAATATCATTCCAAGGAATGTGCTATTATCATGTTTGGTTTGTGCATGGCTATCACTTCCATATTCCAGAAAATGTGTTATTATCATGTTTGGTTCGCACATGACAATTACAATAGCTATCGAAACATGTCTTCACTTCTTTTAAATTATCAACTAAATTTTTTGTTTCTTTATTTTCCAGAAATGCCATCAAATATAAACATAACTGCACCTGAATTATAAGAAATTGAATCAATCATGATACTTCATCTGATTCGATACTACCAGTAGTCACTCAAATTAATTGCTTCTACATTAAATTGAAATGTAAATTAGGTGAGTAATGTTTATTGAAAATTAAAGTGACTCTGTTTAACTATCAGTACAGTACCTTCCCGGTCAGATTTGGTGCCAGTGTGTCCTGACCATAGTTATCACATATTTTACAAGATGTAGTATTTATAGACAACAAAATAGGATCTATGTGCCAGTGTGTTCTGACTGGGATGAACTGTAGCTGCCACAGTATCTCTTCTTTTTGAGTAAAATAGGGATCTATGTCCCTATTCGACTATTAAATTTTTTGAATTTAACTTCTTTGAAAGGACCCAGAAATTACTTCTTGTTCAATTTTAGAAGTTGCTCTTATTGCAGTGACGATGCAGGCATCTACAAACCAAAATTACTATTATCTAGTTTTGCCTTTTGACTGCCCAACATATACATGCTCAAAGTGCAATTGATTTATTAACCATATACAAGACAACAAAAACAAAAGAAATAGAACAAACTGAGCTGTACCAGTACCAGTGGTACCAGTATGTCATGCTACTGCACAATATAACACAATGACAGGAACATTTACCTCTTTATATTTTTATTAAGAAAAAGAGCAGTATTTGCACCTGAGTAGGTATTATCTCTGAAAAATGCTTTCCAATCTTTGATCTCACCTAATTCCTTCTCCTAAAATAACATAAACACAACAGTAAGTGTCAATCGAAAAGAGGAACTTGATATTGTATTTTAAAAAAGGCTATATTCCTTCCCTAATTTCTTTCAACAAAATGACTACTCTGCCCCTCCCTCATTTCTTTATCTATTACTAAGTGACAAAATTAAATATTTTGAGAATTTCAGAAGAATTTCATCTGGCATCAAATTGATGCAAACTTTCACATTATGTTTTTGTCACATTTGCAAAGAGCATCAAAATATACAGTAAACAGTACAGTATTAGAAGTAATTAGAGAAATGAAAGACCTGGAGAGAGCCATGGCGTAAGATGTTGATACTCCCACCTCTAGCCTTGGCGACTAGCCTACTTCGCCAAGGCGTACGCCTTCGGTCTGAACACTTCCCTGTACATCGCCTGAAAATTAATCACCGGTAAAGTGAGTGTACCGTCACTGCCGAACACTACGCCTCTCAGCGTCACCTTGGCTCGTGCGCTTGTGCTGACTAGCATGAGAGAGGTGTGAAGGAGGCGATAGGGATTAGAGAGGGAAGGCAGAGAAACGGGGAGAAGGAGAGAGATTAACGACGGGTAGAGCGGAGAGAGACCTGTAATCGTAATCGGAGAAGAGAGAAGTTGGGAGACGGAATGAAAAAAATAAAAAATCGCACGCTTCGTGTGATTCCCGTCGATCGGGAATGAAAAATTCCGCGAATTTTTTGGCTATCGCAATAGCCACAGATTTGGTAATCGGAATAGCAAGGAATCACTGATTACCGTGTCTATTCCCTTTCTAGTATTGCCAAACAGAGTAATAGCTTTCCAGGGAATTACCATGCCATGGAATCATCTTCTAAAAGCATGAACCAAACGCCCCCCTAAACCTCTCACTCCACTTCTCTTTTCTTCCACAGTCCGCAGAGGACAAAAAAAGGTCGAGAAACCCTAAACCCTTTCTCTCCTTCATATTGCGAGCAACAATGGCAGCACCGAGCACGTGGGTCCCTCACATCGAGGCTTTCATCGACTGTTCTCTTACCTCCTCTCAACACGTCCGCGCCACTTCCCATCTCTCTCTCTCTCCCTCTCTTGTTTATTTCCCTCCAAATCTGATTCGGAAAGTGATTAGTAAAACTACTCACTTCTTCCTCCTTTTTTCTTCCCGAATACAAGCAACCACGGTCACTCACATGACATTTATTAATTGTTACAGGATGCTAGTCTTGAGGCTATTGCTGCATTAGTGAAGAAAGGCCTCATCAGTCTTTTAGAAGTGGTGAGATTTTCTATAAATTAAATTGCATAAATATCCTTTTAAACTTTTCAAAGTTTTAATATGAGAATAGTTTAAACCAGGTAAGGGAGATGGAGATGTATCTAACTACCAATGATAATATCATCAGATCAAGAGGTGGAATTTTATTTGATTGTTACCTTTTTAAATTAAAAGATGCACTAACCACTTCGTTAGAATTTCGTGATGATCGGTGAAAGACATGCGTTTACTAAGTAGAAAGAAAAATTAACTAGCTAAGAACAATCTTTTTCTTTCCTTAATTTGAATCAGAAACCTTACTTCTTCATAGAAAAATTAGTTCACCTGCAAAAAGAATTGATGAGAAAAAAAATTCTCATACATTCTAAAAATTAATTTTTTTACTATTAATAAGCAAATATAATCGATTTTTTTTAGGGAGCACCTAGCTATCTCCTGTAACCTTCTCCCATTTCTTCTCCTAGTCAATAACTACTTGAGTAACTACTAACTACTTGAGGGGACCACTTATTATTTGGAGACCGCCTAATATTTGAAAGATTTTACAACTGGCTCGCGCAAGTATTCATGCATAATACATCAAGTGTTCATATATAATACATTAAGTATTCATACCTAAGATATCAAGTATTTAAAAAAAAATAGACATATCACACACCTATTTTTTACACGTTTTTAGATATGGTCTTTTTTCTCTGTTCAATAACTAATATTTCTGACGATTTGTGAGGAATTTTGCAAATCTAAAACCACGAACGTCTTTTATACAATTTTCTCTTTCAAATGAGATCTATGATGACATACTTTCGAGTTGTCCGTTGCACAAGTATTCATACCTCGTCGCAAGTATTCATATCTCATCGAGCAAGTATTCATACCTCGTCGTGTAAGTATAAATAGTTAATGTATCAAGAGTATTATAAGCATATGTGCATACCTCGATTAATTTTACAAGAGCAGCCGAATAGTATTGAACATTGCTTTATTGCTTCTAATTCAATTTTATATTTTGAAAATAAAAATTAGTTGCCACATGTTTCACTGTCAAAACAAAAATAATCTATCAAATTTTACAGATTATGTAATTAAAATGTTACAAAAAAAAAAAAAAAATTTAAAAAGAAACAAAATATACTTCATTGAAGTATTCATACATATACGTTGGAGTATTCATCCATAAGATATCAAGTATTCATATATATATATACGTTAAAATATTTATACCTAAGATGTCAAGTATTCATTCATACACGTTAAAATATTCATACCTAAGACATTAAGTATTCATTCATACACCTCTAATTTTTTCAAAATTTATTTTTTTGTTATTTCTTAGTACTTAGTATGCACTCGCCTAATTCACCATTAATAAAGTTTTGTTCTTTGCAAATAACTCGCTACTGCATGAGAAAGAGGAACATAGACACGATGGATCTGACCCGGCGGATGTGTGCTTGATTGGGATGGAGTGACGGAGACGGAGGTGGGAGAGGGAGGCGGAGGCGTAGGCGGAGAGGGAGAGGTGGGAGAGGGAGGCGGAGGTGGGACGCGCAGGTGGAGAGAGAAAGGTGGGAGAGGCGGGTGGAGACGGAGGTGAGAGAGGGAGGGAGAGAGGAAATAAATAAAAGAGAGAAAATTTGTTAATTAATTTGTAGGGACCACTAGGTAGTTAAAATTTGTAATTGTAGCTTAGAAGAGGAAGTTAGTTAGTTGGAGAAAGAAATGGGAGAAGGATAGATGGGGAAGATATAATTATCCTTTTTTTTATCAGCGTGACATTTTAAAACAATTTCATTAAGAACTAACATTTGGTCTAGTGACAAAGACACATGTCTTTTAATGTGAGAGATCATGAGTTCGAAATTCAGATGAGATCGAGGTTCTCAAGAAACAATTAAATCAAAATTAATAGGCTAGACTTTCACCTTTCTGTATTAAAAAAAACCGACTTCATTAAAATTCTCGTACATATCAGAAATTAAAAAAGAAATTGACATGTTTAATTTGTAATTGAAACAAAATTGTTAACATAGATACTCTTAAGTATTTTCATCTGCTTAGTTGTTCTAACATAATATGTATAAACTTATTTTGTTCTTCATAAAAGCATGATCACTAGAAGGAAATGAACCCGCGCAAAGAGTGGGCCCTACATCAGTATATTTGAATTTGAATTGTCTTGTTCAAATGAAACGGTTTATTTTTCTCCTAGACGAAATATTGTCCTGCTCCTACCATATCCATCTAATCAGAAATTCAAAATCTCAGGATTTAAATTTGCACGGAACTTGCATGATATTCTATACAACATCTGAAAAGCTGAATATGTTTTGACTCTAAATAAAATAGTATTGCAAATAAATAAATACATTCAAGGGGAAAACAAAAGGTTGCACAAAAGGTCACAGGCGGTCATAGTGTAGATTTCACACCAAATCAAATCGACCCGCCTAGCTCTATCCCGTTCGCATTACACCTGGCATGTTTACATGTTACGTTACATCATCAAAGGAACCAAATCTGTCTACGGGCTTCTAATAAAAAAAAAACAAGTTACCAAATCTGGGCCCCCTTTTGCTCCTTTTCGACCACGTAATCAATCGCCAAGCAGTGATGCAACACTAATCAATCAATTGTTCAATGACAAATCCATTTGTTTCTGGAATTTTTCATGTACCTCCAGAGGCATATAAGCGGTGGCTTCCGCACTATAGTCTCACTACAGTTGCCTTTTCCCTTGTTGCTTCTTTTCAGAGTTCAAAGGGACCTGATGGAGAGCATCGAGATCAGGGGGCTCCACGTGGACACCTCCAGCACCGTTGAAGGAGGCGTAGAGGATGCGTACGGCGAGGATCGGGCCACCGAGGACCAGCTCGTCACTCCCTGGACTGTCTCTATTGCGAGGTTTGATCTACTCTGACATGAAAACTTGAAATTTAAATAATAGTCGATTTTATTATTTTGATTTTCGTTCGAGTGAAGATGTAAGGTTGTTCGTTGATACATTACGCTACTAATTGTTTTTCTAGTTTGTATGTGTTTAATTTTACTATCATGTTTAATTTAAGAAAGGAATTAATCAAATGCAACACCTGAAAAATTGAGTATCGTTTATCTTGTAATAAAAAAAATATTATTGCTCTCTTTTCTTCTTTTAGAAAAAATTTACATACTGAACACTTTACACTTACCACCTCTTTTCTATCAAATTGAAAATACCATGTTAAAGCTTGTTTGACTTGTCAGTACTAGAAGCACAACTTACAAAAAAAGCTGTTTTTGTTACAGTGGTGATACTCTATTGAGAGATCCACGCCACAACAAAGGCTTAGCTTTCACAGAGAAAGAGAGAGATGCTCACTATTTGCGCGGCCTCTTGCCTCCTGCAATTATGTCTCAAGAACTTCAGGTTCTACATTTGCTATTATTTTGATAATTTTTTTATTTTTTATTTTCCTTTTTTTTGTAAAGAAAATATGGAATTCACATCACCTCAGGTTACCCGACTCAAGCAAATTACGATCGGACGGCTCATTTAACATGGCACGAATCTCAAAACAGACCCCCTACAGTCTCAATAGGCACCGGATTGAGTTTGGCCCAGATAGAATTAATCTGAGCCGGCCGTTGCAATTTGCTTGAGTCAGCTACCTGGGAGGATATCTGTCCGAAAATATGGGGGTGTGATTGAATATTTAATTTGGAGGGTTATAGAAACATATGGGTGGGTTATGCAAAAATATACACCACAGAGTAAGTTTCCTTCTCTTATTTGGAATTGTAATACAGGAGAAGAGGCTTGTGCACAGTATAAGACAGTACCAAGTTCCACTGCAACGGTATATGGCCTTGATGGACCTTCAAGTACGTATATTTGGATGCTAAATGCTAAATCTACTAAGCAAAAAGAAAAAAGAAAAAAAATACTTGTATTTTTTTTTTAATGACTGATGCCAAAATGTGTACCTATGAATTTTATTAGGAGAGAAATGAAAGGCTTTTCTACAAGCTCCTAATTGACAATGTCGAAGAGTTTCTTCCTGTTGTGTACACCCCAACAGTTGGCGAGGCTTGTCAGAAGTATGGCTCCATTTTTAGGCGTCCTCAAGGCCTTTATATTAGTCTCAAAGAGAGGTATAAAAAAATTTGAAAATAAAAATAAAAATTAAATTAAATTGGGAAATTAGGATAGCTTATTGTTGGATCATATCATGATGATGGTCATCATCATTATTATAGAGGAAAGATACTAGAAGTGCTGAAGAACTGGCATGAGAAGAGCATCCAGGTAATTGTGGTCACTGATGGAGAACGAATTCTGGGTCTAGGTGACCTTGGTTGCCAGGTAAATTTCCAAAATTGCCCTCTTATATTGGTAATTTTATAAAACTCAGTAAACTGCTGAATAATTTGTTACTGACAGGGCATGGGGATACCTGTGGGCAAGCTCGCACTATACACTGCCCTTGGTGGGGTCCGCCCTTCTGCGGTAAACACTGCGTACTTGGTTTAATGATACTATTTTGATGAGTTTTGCCTATAATGCGGTAAACTTCCTCAAATTATTTTCATTGTTTTATTCTTTTGTTTTTTAGTGCTTGCCTATTACAATAGATGTGGGGACAAACAATGAAGAGCTGCTGAAGGATGAGTTTTACATTGGATTAAAGCAAAGAAGAGTAGTTGGCCAGGTTCTCTTATTCCATGTCTCTATTTTTAATTTTCATTAGCATTTAAGCCCATAGTTTTTTTTCTTGAAATCCGTTCTGAAATCGTGTTTTTTTTTTTCGTGTTGTGTATCAGGACTACAAAGATTTTCTTCATGAGTTCATGTCAGCTGTCAAGCAAAATTATGGCGAAAAAGTTCTCATTCAGGTATGGGGATAATTGCGCATCAATGATTTTGTAACTAATAAACTTTTGTATTTTATCAAACATACATAGTTTTGTTGAATTTTCTGTCCAGTTTGAAGATTTTGCAAACCATAATGCATTCGACCTTCTTTCAAGATATCGCTCAACTCACCTTGTCTTCAATGATGACATACAGGTTAGTATTGCGTTTAAATTCAGAACCATTCAGTTAGTGAAGTTTCAACCTTCTTTCTCTCTGTTACAAATATAATGTTCACTTTTTTCTCAAATAAAAAGGAATCCCTGAATTTTTTTGCTTTCTTATTAAGAAATTCTTACTTGCTTCTGGGAGTTTTTTTTAATATAAAAATACAATATTTTTGAGTATTTCAGGGTACAGCCGCTGTTGTTCTTGCGGGGATTATTGCAGCTCTAAAGTTTGTTGAGGGGAGCTTGTCAGATCACACTTATCTATTCCTGGGTGCTGGAGAGGTTTGTCTATTTTCAAGTTTACATATTTCACCTCACTGTTTCATGCTATCTTGCAAAGCTACCTAATATTACTAAATTCCCCATGTGACCCCTTCCCTGTTTGCATGTGGAGCCATATTTGTTTTTCCTTATTGTAAATAAAAGCACATATCTCTTTAATAAATGATCTTATATAGTTTAATTCTTTTAATCGACCTTGTCATGTTAACGGGACTATATCAAATTTCAACAATAATTATCACATATGCCCCTCAGATCCAAGGAAAATCATGACGCAATCTCCTTGTGTTTCTTCAAAAGTACGCAATATAATCCTCCTATTTTTTGCTATTAGAAAATCTGAGAATAAAGAGGGATACTCTGGGTGTCTTTGAGCGACTATTATGAAGGGTATAAATGTTACTTGCATGTATTTTTCATGGCTTTATTATGTTTTGTTTTAATATATCTTGTTTTGGGGATGCGCACTTCTATATGTAGCCTTTTGAAGATACACATGGAATTACCCTATGTTTTGTAACGTTGTAGGCTGGGACAGGAATTGCTGAATTAATCGCGTATCAAATATCTAAGCAGGTATTTTTGCTTTGTTTGTTTTGCACTGTTTGTGCGTTTTCCTTTTTTATTGATAGTTTTAAAAGACTTTCTGTAATTCTGACTGCTGGCTTGATTTAGACAAATGCTCCACTGGAAGAAGCTCGCAAGAAAATTTGGCTTCTAGACTCTAAGGTTGGTGATGAAAACAATTTCTTTGTTGGTGCATTGAGATGATACTTTTTTGGGTGGCATTCTTTCTATAACTTGGTAATGCAAACATTCTATTGGAATTTCAGGGATTAATTGTGACCTCACGGATTGATTCACTTCAAAACTTCAAGAAACCTTGGGCGCATGAGCATGAGCCTGTTAAAAACCTTGTAGATGCCATCAAGGTGTAAAAAATGTTAATCATAGCATTTTTTATTGCACATTTTTATCTTTCTTTCCAAAGTGAACATGTTCATTTCATGCTTTTTTGTGTGCCGTAACCCTTTTTTTTTTGCTATTTATAGTACCTTTACATTTGTCTTTGTTTATTTTACTTCTTTTTCCTACCTGCCTAGGCTATAAAGCCGACTGCATTAATTGGCTCAGCTGGGATTGGACAAGCTTTCACACAAGAGATTATTGAATCCATGGCTTCTATTAATGAGGTATAATAGTCTGCTTGCTTTGTCATATTTTGATACTGTGCAGAGTACCTAAAACAGCAACAGTCATTCTAAATTATTTTCCAAAATGTTCTTACCCTGATTTTGTAAAAAGAGTCTCATCTGAAAAATTGTTAATTTTTTTGCTCAAACCAAACAGAAGCCTGTTATTCTTGCCCTCTCAAATCCAACCCCGCAATCCGAATGCACAGCTGAACAAGCATATACATGGAGTAAGGTATTACCATATTTCATTGAACTTTTAGGCTATTTGAAATACAAAACCTATTTATTACTGGCTCTAGTTAGGTATACATTGTATATCATTATTGAACATCTGGTTTTTCATTTAATTCAGGGGCGTGCTATATTTGCTAGTGGCAGTCCATTTGATCCGGTTGAGTATAATAGAAGGATTTATGTCCCTGGCCAGGTTATTTTCTTTATATCATTCGCATCAATTTTTATTTGATTTATTTCTTTCCTGAATCTGTCCGAATTGCTGCTAATTTCACTGTTGTTATTATTATGCCAGGCGAACAATGCATACATTTTCCCTGGATTTGGACTTGGTTTGGTGATCTCAGGGGCAATTCGGGTACACAATGAAATGCTTCTTTCTGCCGGTAATTAGTCATTTAATTTATTTTTTCATCAACTTGCTGTATCTTTCTATAAATGGTTTCGTTAAAAGAAAGGCATAAATAAAGTACTCTCTTTTTAATGGAAACAGCTGAAGCACTGGCACAACAAGTAACACAGGAGAACTTTGATAAGGGAATGATCTACCCTCCCTTTACCAATATCAGAGAAATATCAGCTCATATTGCCGCTGAAGTTGCTACCAAAGCATATGAACTTGGTTTGTCTTTCTCACATTATACATTTCACTCTTGGTTTTTGTCAAGGATACTCCTGTTTAGGATATTTACATAATGGATGAGTAATCGCCTGGATATATTTTTTCAGCAAGGGAAAAAAAAAAAGAGGAGGGTTACATCAATATAGTTTAGTTGTGTATTGCAGTCATAGATTGCACAAGATCAGACTCTAGCCCTTGCCTTCTAACTTAAGCGTAAATGAGAGACTAAAATGGAATGGACTACCCTGCTTTTCCGATCTCATCCATTCAAATCCGTTGAGATTTGTGCATAAAAAAGTTTCTTTATCGAGATACGTAAATGAAAATTTTTGAATGGTTGGGATCGGAAAAGCAGGACTCTGTTTTTCTCTAAGAAAAGCCGCAAAATCGGATCCGACTAAAATAGGGGATATTAGTATTTGAACTTAATTGCATATAGTGAAGTTTAATTTTCTCATGTCTTTGCTACATATGCAGGTCTGGCTACTCGACTACCTTGCCCAAAGGACCTCGTAAAATATGCTAAGAGCTGTATGTACTCGCCCGTTTACCGTTGTTATAGATAAATAAAGAATAGGGTATTGTGTACTACAAATGCCGTTGTTATAGATAAATAAAGAATAGGGTATATTGTACTAATAAATGTTTGCAAAATAGTAATTTACGATTCATAATGTCTTTTTTTTTCAATGTAATAGGAACTCGTATCACTGTTATGTTATGTATTAATAGTAGTTTATGATCAATAATGACTTCGAATTTCCAAGTAATGCAACGAGAAATTTCAAATGACCACTAGATCCTCTGAAATTAATATTTTATTGTATTAAGAAGCCAAATTTAATAAGCATCCAGCATTCACTATAGTCTTTTCAGTCATTCTGCAAAAACCGACGAAATATTCATTTCTCTAAGTTGGATGAAGTGAGAATTAGTCAGGGGTGAAAACGGAGCAGATATTTCTTAGAATTCATAAAGGCGGGTAGATATGGCCACAGTAGATTTTGATGACCGGGTCCCAGTGGCAGAGTATTGAGGCACGGATCCGGCGGTAAGGTTGCTTGCAATATAGCCATTCATCATCCCAATTAAAAGTTTAAAACAGCAGCTTTCCATTTTAGTTCGCCATTCAATGACTGAGCTGTGATTGCATCGGTTAATATGGTACCAGTGTACCACCTACCCCATAGTATTTCTCGTTGCATTACTTGGAAGTTCGAAGTCATTATTGATCATAAACTACTATTAATACATAACAGTGATACGAGTTCCTATTACATTAAAAAAAAAGGCATTACGGATCGTAAATTACTATTTTACAAACATTTATTAGTACAATATACAACGGCATTTGTAGTACACAATACCCTATTCTTTATTTATCTATAACAACAGTAAACCGGAGAGTACATACAGCTCTTAGCATATTTTACGAGGTCCTTTGGAAAAGGTAGTCGAGTTGTCAGACATGCATATGCAGCAAAGACATGAGAAAATTAAACTTCACTATATGCAATTAAGTTCAAATACTAATATACCCTATTTTAGTTGGATCCGACTATGCTGCTTTTCTTAGAGAAAAGCAGGGTCTTTCTTTTCCAATCTCATCCATTCAAATTTGTTAAGATTTGTGTATGAAAAAGTTTCTTTATCGAGATACATAAATGAAATTTTTTGAATAGTTGGGATTGGAAAAGCAAGACCCTGCTTTTCTAAAGTTGCAGAGTCAGATTCGACTAAAATAGGGGATATTAGTATTTGAACTTAATTGCATATAGTGAAGTTTAATTTTCTCATGTCTTTGCTGCATATGCATGTCTGACAACTCGACTACCTTTTCCAAAGGACCTCGTAAAATATGCTAAGAGCTGTATGTACTCTCCGGTTTACTGTTGTTATAGATAAATAAAGAATAGGGTATTGTGTACTACAAATGCCGTTGTATATTGTACTAATAAATGTTTGTAAAATAGTAATTTACGATCCGTAATGCTTTTTTTTTAATGTAATAGGAACTCGTATCACTGTTATGTATTAATAGTTGTTTATGATCAATAATGACTTCGAACTTTCAAGTAATGCAACGAGAAATTTCAAATGACCACTACATCCTCTGAATTAATATTTTATTGTGTTAAGAAGCCAAATTTAATAAGCATCCAGCATTGACTAGTCTTTTCAGTCATTCTGCAAAAACAGACGAAATATTCATTTCTGTAAGTTGGATGAAGTGAGAATCAATCAGGGGTTCTGGGTCCGGTGGTCTTAAGATCGGATGCACTTCAAGGTTCTGTCCCCCAAATCTTACAAATGTTGGCGGATAAGTGCGACGATGTGGAATGGACGGATTGTGGTAGTACAATGTGGGCAATTTGGCAGTGTATGAATGACAAATCATACTCAGGCAAAACACCTACACCAACAATGTTTGCTGACCACTTGGCGGCTATCAAAACTGAGACGTTACTGGCAAACTCTGGTAAAAGGCCATAGACCCGAAACCCGTTAACAACCATACAGCCTGACATGGTCTCCGAACTCAGCTGCTATGTAGATGGCTCCTGGTCTCCACCCTGGCAAGGAGGAATTGGATTTCGGGTTCTTATAAATGGGGCACTAATGGCATACCGGCTTCAACCGGCACATGCATGCTGCCCACTTCAGTCAGAAGCTATCGCAATCCAGGAGGCAATAAGTTTTGTCACACAGAGGGGTCTCAACGGCTGCACTTTCTATACAGATAATCTCCATTTAGCAAAAGCATGCTCAGCCCTCCAGCCACCAACCGAATTGGACTGGAGAGCATTTGCTGAAGCTTTTTTTTGTGTGGAGGAAACTTAAAGAGAACCCGGCCATGAAGCTGGTACAGATACCAAGGGAGCAAAATTCTACAGTAGATGGCCTGGCAAAGAGAGGAAGAAATTAGTGGAGTTTCATATACTGGCTACACTTTTCCGATTTTCCCAGACTGTATTTAGCTCCTACAATGTTTTTACCTTTGCTGCATCTTGCCTGTTTTTTACTTCATGTACTCAGGGATGTGGCAAAAGACTCTGTAAAGTTTTAATGCCTACGGGCTATCAATGACAAAAAAAAAGAAAAAAAGAATCAATCAGGGGTGAAAACGGAGCGGATATTTCTTAGAATTCATAAAGGCGGGTAGATATGGCCACAGTAGATTCTCATGACCGGGTCCCAGTGGCAGAGTATTGAAGCACGGATCCGGCGGTAAGGTTGCTTGAAATATAGCCCTTCATCATCGCAATTAAAAGTTTAAAACAGCAGCTTTCCATTTTAGTTCGCCATTCAATGACTGAGCTGTGAGTGCATCGGTTAATATGCACTACTACAAACCGCACGGATGGTGTATGTATCCAGTGGCAGCGCTGTAATTATTCTGAATTTTTTACCGACTGGTCTATCTAACCAACTGATGACGTTGATGAAATTCCAATAAAAATTTGTTAGATAATATTGCTTTGATTGAGTTGTAATTTTTGTTTTGGTTTCTCAATTTTGTTTGAAGTCTGAAATGTAAACGATGTAAATGTGAACTCCTTACAGCCTCTATCAGACAAAAAAAAAAAAAAAAATATTGTACAAATAAAGTACTTTATTGAATAATAAACATTAGAAAATTATACTTATCTTAATATATATCATTTGACACTTTTTAATTTTCTTCATTTTATTCGTATTGATGTGACCTCATTAATTAGTGCAATATTGTTTCTAGTACTAAAAATTATGTGCTCGACAATACTTTAATTACGATCTAGCTTTAAATAAATGCATTTCATGAAGGGTAGCAAGATTTTTTTTTTTTTTTTGAAGTATACATGCAATATGTTTTTTCTGTCTTTGAAATTTACAACTCTACTGGATCCTTTTCTTTATGTATGCTTGTATTGTATTAAACTGTTATCTTATACGAATGAAATTTTGTGTCTTAATGTAAATCTTAATAAGTCCTTTTATATATTTTAGAACAAAAGCAAAGTATTTAGGAAAAATAATCCAAGTTCTCAATATGACTCGGTTGATTCTCACTGAGTCGTCTGATTATAGTTATCTTATGACCTATGAGAGGTAAATATTTTTTTTGAAATAAATTTTAGTGATTTTATGTTCGAATATTATCAACTTTATTTTTCCAATAATATATCTATTTGTATTTTTAAAAAACTTAGTTCTCAATTTCTTTTTCTTTTTTTTTTCATTGAATACATTGTTGAACTTCATAAGTAATATGTATTATTAAGTGAGCATAGTTTTATATTATGATAATATCTAAAAAATATCTCAAAATTATTAAGTATCTGACAATGCAAACACAACAATTGCGAACCAAAAAATCGCAGTGCGATGGATTCCAATTTAAAAATAATAATATTCTGAAAATCAGTTTACCTCCGGTGACGGAGCCAAAGAGTCAATTGACCTCAATAAAATTTTAAGTATTCGTAAAATTTTATATATATTTTGGACTTCATTAAAATATTTTTTACAAAAAATTCTTAGTTGGCGTTATTGATAAAAAAATTAGTTCACCTTCTCATACATTCTAAAAATTAATTTTTTAATATGAATAAGCAAATATAATCGATTTTTTTATCAACGTAACATTTTAAAAATAATTTCATTAAGAATTAACATTTGATCTAGTGGCAAAGACACATGCCTTTTAATGTGAGAGGTCATGAGTTCAAAATTCAGATGAGACAGAGGTCTTTAAGACAATTAAATGAAAATTATTAGGCTAGACTTTTACCTTTCTATATTAAAAAAAAACCGACTTCATTAAAATTCTCGTACATATCAGAAATTAAAAAAAGAAATTGACATGTTTAATTTGTAATTGAAACAATATTGTTAACATAGATACTCTTTAACTATTTTCATCTGCTTAGTTGTTAAATTAGGAAGAAAACTTGTTGCCGCTTACTATTATTTAGTGTATCACTAATTTTCAATATCTATTATTATTATTTTTTTGGGATAATTTCTCACCTACCCTCCAAGAGTTCTTTAATTTCTTATTTACCCTTGAACTCTTAAATATATCTAATTTGTCCTTCAACTCTTCACATTCTTTCTTTTTTATCCATAGAGTTAATTATCTATTATTAAAATTTAGTGTTTCCCATTTTATCCTTGTGTGGGCCTTCTGATTAAAGTACATATGTCTCTTAACGAATCATTTATGTTATTTATAAATCTACACCGTTTAAATAAGTGAACGCTTCAGATTTGATGGGAAATAAATCTCATCTACTTCTCATCAGACGGAACATCTTCTTTTCTCAATTAAATCTCTTTTGCGTCATTCACTTATTTAAATGGAGATCAAATTTGAATTTTGAATCGAAACAAGTCAGGTACTGACTGATATGTACCATAGTATATCTTACATGATATAACTTCTATGTTATGGACCAATCAACTAAAATATAACTTGTAAAATTCTGAAACAACAAATCAACTAAATATTGTTATTTAATGATTAGAAAATTCAAAAACATCCCAGCAAGTCAGAAAACATCAACTTTTGCTTTTTTACCCCTATAAACCAAAAAATTACAAATATCAAATCCTTTGAATTCAGATCAAATTCTATAAAGCATATCAAAAACAACAAAACACTTAGCATCAAACTATCAATTCATACGAAAGAAAAATGAAAAGCTAGAACTCTTCTTGTAGAAGCTTGAATAAGCTTGTTGTGCATGCCATCTTCTTCAATCCAGATTTTATCTTTTTCTTACCCCTACAAAACAGTTATATAAACATTAATACATTTTCTTTTTACAAATAATAAAGATTAATACAATTGATATAATAAAATATCTTAATGCATCATGCAACATCAACTGAAAAAAAAAACTTTATCAATAATGAGTACCACAAACGACATTCTCTGTTGTTACATAAATCACCACTTCTTTCTTCTCAACATACATTTGGAGCATCATTTGGTAACTAATATCATCATTTAGTTGAATAAATGACTCGGAATTTGAGTTTTTGTTCATGAAGCACAATGAGGGTGTGATATTCTCTTCCCAATGATATATTCTGTTGATTTCTTCCATAAGTTCGCAAAATTTATAGCTTACTGGATCTAGATAGAGTGTCCTTTGTCTACCAAGGCAATACTTTTGTTTGGTCCCCTTATTGACATTTTTAAAGCATCCATCATACTTCACTTTTATTTTGTAACCGCCAAGAGATTCATTCATGCTGTACACATATTTGAAATTATTAGTTTGTAGGATACAACAAGTACATCAATTTGCTTCTATCATTTTATAGATAAATGAGATAATGAAACTAACAATACAAATTTTTCTAAGGATGATACCTTGAATAAGCTTCAACAGGTCGCTTGCACTTTCTTTTAGGCTCTAATTTCTGATAGTCATGTGTTCCATGAAATACGTTCTCGATTTCATTGTTGTCACACAATTATCTCTATTTGGTCTTGCAAGAGAGGGTTCCGTCGTGTGAGAGAGAAATTTAGGCGGAGGATGGATTTCATACAAGGCAAAAGGATCAACATCATCTCTTTCCATTGTAAAAGTTGATATACACTGTTGCAAAATAAGAAGATTTGAAATTAAAAATTGGGCAAACTAGAAAAAGATCTTGGTGTCACTGGTTACAACCTCAGCATAAATTACGTCATTTTACATATTAGTTGCATAATAAATATTTATCATCTAAAATTGTATATACAATCTGCAAAGTCCAATTGTCATTTCAATTCAAATTTCTCCCAATACTGATATCCCTTTTTATC
Organism: Carex parvula; assembly: GCA_025461045.1. Lineage (NCBI taxonomy): Eukaryota > Viridiplantae > Streptophyta > Magnoliopsida > Poales > Cyperaceae > Carex > Carex parvula. Next base: position 37,724 of record JAJGRW010002697.1, read on the forward strand.
ATAGAGAAATTGTGGATATCACTGCAGCACATTAATTGATGAGGAATAAAACTCTAGAAATATACTTTCGTAATTTCTCTAGTCTAGATTCAATGGTATTATTCTAATCAAACATCTGGAATTGAATCACAAAATACAAGCGGCCATTGATGAGAAATAACGAACTTTACGAAAGCGAGTATTGATCGGGCATGAAATTGGTTATTGTTTGGATGTGCAAATTTGGGGCAGTTGCTTGTTTGGATGTGCAAATTTGGGGCAGTATTAAATTGTAAAATTGTCAGGTTGTCAACAACAAATCTATTGCTTACGATAAGCATTGACTGAGTTGAATGATACCAAATCGGTAGTTAATCTACATCTCTGTATCAGCTTATTTCAATTAAGCCTCTGTTTGAACTCTTTTCGTGATGCTACTAAACCTTATTAACAAGCGGCCATTCAATGGTATTTCGCGACTAACTAAAGCCTAGTGGGAAATTGATGTTCGGAACATAGAGAGCAATAAAAAAAAATTCTTACCGGGAAACAAACTTGCAAGGACGTAGAAGGAAAAAAGAGAGCGAGCAAGAGGGTAGGAGAAGATAAAGTGAAAAATTAAGGAGACCTCTGGATAGAGCAGAAGAGCGCGGGAGAGCACGGAGAAGACAAACAAGGTCGAAGAAGAAAAATAAGGGAGTACGCGGGAAAAGGAGACGGATCAACTTCCGCTTAAGGAAACAATATTTTTGTCATAATTTTAATCAACGATTTAACTATAGTTAATTTCATAATTGTTAAATAATGAATAAAAGAGAAAGAATTGAGAGTTAAGGAACAAATTAGATATATTTAAGAGTTCAAAGATAATAAGAAATTAAAGAACTCTTGGAGGGTAGGTGAGAAATTATCTCTTTTTTTTTAAAGAAAGATGGAGGTCAAACCTCCAAATACCTACTATTATTTTGTATGAGTTTATTTATTAATTTCTATTTTCTAACATAATATGTATAAACTTCTTTTGTTCTTCTCAAAAGCAAGATCACTAGAAGGAAATGAACCTGCGCAGAGAGTGGGCCCTACATCAGTATATTTGAATTTGAATTTTCTTGTTCAAATCAAAATGGTGTTGCAAATAAATAAATACATTCAAGGGGAAAACAAAAGGTTGCACAAAAGGTCACAAGCGGTCATAGTGTAGATTTCACACCAAATCAAATAGACCCGCCTAGCTCTATCCCGTTCGCATTACACGTTGCATGTTTGCATGTTACATCAAAGGAACCAAATCTGCCCACGGGCTTCTATCCAAAAAAAAAAAAGTACCAAATCTGGGCCCCCTTTTGCTCCTTTCCGACCACGTAATCAATCGCCAGCAGTGATGCAACACTAATCAATCAATTGTTCAATGACAAATCCATTTGTTTCTGGAATTTTTCATGTACCTCCGGAGGCATATAAGCGGTGGCTTCCGCACTATAGTGTCACTGCACTTGCCTTTTCCCTTGTTGCATCTTTTCAGAGTTCAAAGGGACCTGATGGAGAGCACCGAGATCAGGGGGCTCCACGTGGACACCTCCAGCACCGTTGAAGGAGGCGTAGAGGATGCGTACGGCGAGGATCGGGCCACCGAGGACCAGCTCGTCACTCCCTGGACTGTCTCTATTGCGAGGTTTGATCTACTCTGACATGAAAACTTGAAATTTAAATAATAGTCGATTTTATTATTTTGATTTTCGTTCGAGTGAAGATGTAAGGTTGTTCGTTGATACATTACGCTACTAATTTTACTATCGTGTTTAATTTAAGAAAGGAATTAATTAAATGCAACACCTGAAAAATTGAGGATCGTTTATCTTGTAATAAAAAATTATTATTGCTCTCTTTTCTTCTTTTAGAAAAAATTTACATACTGAACACTTTACACTTGTCACCTCTTTTCAATGAAATCGAAAATACCATGTTAAAGCTTGTTTGACTTGTCAGTACTAGAAGACCAGAAGCACAACTTACAAAAAAAGCTGTTTTTTTTTAACAGTGGTGATACTCTATTGAGAGATCCACGCCACAACAAAGGCTTAGCTTTCACAGAGAAAGAGAGAGATGCTCACTATTTGCGCGGCCTCTTGCCTCCTGCAATTATGTCTCAAGAACTTCAGGTTCTACATTTGCTATTATTTTGATACTTTTTTTATTTTTTACTTTCCTTTTTTTGTAAAGAAAATATGGAATTCACATCACCTCAGGTTACCCGACTCAAGCAAATTACGATCGGACGGCTCATTTAACATGGCACGAATCTCAAAACAGACCCCCTACAGTCTCAATAGGCACCGGATTGAGTTTGGCCCAGATAGAATTAATCTGAGCCGGCCGTTGCAATTTGCTTGAGTCAGCTACCTGGGAGGATATCTGTCCGAAAATATGGGGGTGTGATTGAATATTTCTCACATTTGGAGGGTTATAGAAACATATGGGTGGGTTATGTAAAAATATACACCACAAAGTAAGTTTCCTTCTCTTATTTGGAATTGTAATACAGGAGAAGAGGCTTGTGCACAGTATAAGACAGTACCAAGTTCCACTGCAACGGTACATGGCCTTGATGGACCTTCAAGTACGTATATTTGGATGCTAAATGCTAAATCTACTAAGCAAAAAAAAGAAAAAGAAAAAAAATACTTGTGTTTTTTTTTTAATGACTGATGCCAAAATGTGTACCTATGAATTTTATTAGGAGAGAAATGAAAGGCTTTTCTACAAGCTCCTAATTGACAATGTTGAAGAGTTTCTTCCTGTTGTGTACACCCCAACAGTTGGCGAGGCTTGTCAGAAGTATGGCTCCATTTTTAGGCGTCCTCAAGGCCTTTATATTAGTCTCAAAGAGAGGTATAAAAAATTTGAAAATAAAAATAAAAATTAAATTAAATTGGGAAATTAGGATAGCTTATTGTTGGATCATATCATGATGATGGTCATCATCATTATTATAGAGGAAAGATACTAGAAGTGCTGAAGAACTGGCATGAGAAGAGCATCCAGGTAATTGTGGTCACTGATGGAGAACGAATTCTGGGTCTAGGTGACCTTGGTTGCCAGGTAAATTTCCAAAATTGCCCGCTTATATTGGTAATTTTATAAAACTCAGTAAACTGCTGAATAATTTGTTACTGACAGGGCATGGGGATACCTGTGGGCAAGCTCGCACTATACACTGCCCTTGGTGGGGTCCGCCCTTCTGCGGTAAACACTGCGTACTTGGTTTAATGATACTATTTTGATGAGTTTTGCCTATAATGTGGTAAACTTCCTCAAATTATTTTCATTGTTTTATTCTTTTGTTTTTTAGTGCTTGCCTATTACAATAGATGTGGGGACAAACAATGAAGAGCTGCTGAAGGATGAGTTTTACATTGGATTAAAGCAAAGAAGCCTGTTATTCTTGCCCTCTCAAATCCAACCCCGCAATCCGAATGCACAGCTGAACAAGCATATACATGGAGTAAGGTATTACCATATTTCATTGAACTTTTAGGCTATTTGAAATACAAAACCTATTTATTACTGGCTCTAGTTAGGTATACATTGTATATCATTATTGAACATCTGGTTTTTCATTTAATTCAGGGGCGTGCTATATTTGCTAGTGGCAGCCCATTTAATCCGGTTGAGTATAATGGAAGGATTTATGTCCCTGGCCAGGTTATTTTCTTTATATCATTCGCATCAATTTTTATTTGATTTATTTTTTTTCCTGAATCTGTCCGAATTGTTGCTAATTTCACTGTTGCTATTATTATGCCAGGCGAACAATGCATACATTTTCCCTGGATTTGGACTTGGTTTGGTGATCTCAGGGGCAATTCGGGTACACAATGAAATGCTTCTTTCTGCCGGTAATTAGTCATTTAATTTATTTTTTCATCAACTTGCTGTATCTTTCTATAAATGGTTTCCTTAAAAGAAAGGCATAAATAAAGTACTCTCTTTTTAATTGAAACAGCTGAAGCACTGGCACAACAAGTAACACAGGAGAACTTTCACAAGGGAATGATCTACCCTCCCTTTACCAATATCAGAGAAATATCAGCTCATATTGCTGCTGAAGTTGCTACCAAAGCATATGAACTTGGTTTGTCTTTCTCACATTATACCTTTCACTCTTGGTTTTTGTCAAGGATACTCCTGTTTAGGATATTTTTTTTTTGAAGGTCCCTGTTTAGGATATTTACACAATGGATGAGTAATTGCCTGGATATATTTTTCCAGCTAGGGAAAAAAAAAAAGAGGAGGGTTGCATCAATATAGTTTAGTTGTGTATTGCAGTCGTAGATTGCACAGGATCAGACTCTAGCACTTGCCTTCTAACATAAGCGTAAATGAGAGACTAAAATGGAATGGACTATGTTAGAGAAAAGCAGGTTCTTATTTTTCCGATCCTATCCATTCATATTCATTGAGATTTGTGCATAAAAATGTTTCTTTATTGAGATACGTAAATGGAAAAGTTTGAATGGTTGGAATTGGAAAAGCAAGACTCTGCTTTTCTCTAAGAAAACCAGTAGAGTCGGATCCGACTAAAATAGGAGATATTAGTATTTGAACTTAATTGCATATAGTGAAGTTTAATTTTCTCATGTCTTTGCTGCATATGCAGGTCTGGCAACTCGACTACCTTGCCCAAAGGACCTCGTAAAATATGCTAAGAGCTGTATGTACTCACCCGTTTACCGTTGTTATAGATAAATAAAGAATAGGGTATTGTGGAGTCTGGCTACTATAACATGAGTGTCATTTCAGCCTATATAACATCAACTCCAAAACCTATCAAATCGACTTCAAACGGTGAATCCAAACCGTTCAAACTGATCTACTTCATTAGTTGTGCATTTATATGCAAAATTTATAATTTTTTTCGAATTTATTTAGTATCAAGTCAAGCGGTCAAATGTGTGAGTTTTTAAGTTAATTTTAATATATTCATTTTTCAATATTTTTTACCGCTTGATTTGATACTAAAATAACTTGAAAATATAAAAAAATTGCATGTAAATGCATCACTCATAAAGTAAATTGGTTTGAACGGTTTGAATTAGTCATTTAATGTCTATTCAATCAATTTTAGAGTTAGTGTCATATGACACCGATGTCATACTAGCCGGACTCGGTATTGTGTACTACAAATGCCGTTGTTATAGATAAATAAAGATAAATAAAGAATAGGGTATATTGTACTAATAAATGTTTGGAAAATAGTAATTTACGATCCATAATTTTTTTTTTTAATGTAATAGGAACTCGTATCACTGTTATGTATTAATAGTAGTTTATGATCAATAATGACTTCGAACTTCCAAGTAATGCAACGAGAAATTTCAAATGACCACTACATCTAGAGTGGGAAAAACGTGCCGTGCCGTGCCGTGACTTTGGTCTCGTGCCGTGCTGTGTCGTGATCAAGTTAATTTTTCACGTGCCGTGCCGTGACTAAAATGTCAAGGGGTGGTCACGGCACGCGAATGGTCACGCCACATGAGTCACGCCGTGCCTAAATGTGCCGTAACCTGCGTGACTCGCGTGACCATTTAATCATAATTTAAGTTAATTTATTCAAAATTCACCATTAAATTAATATCTAATGGTCCTAATTACACGTGACTCGCGTGACTACGTGTCGTGCCGTGCCGTGACTAAATTTTTCAAGTGCCGTGCCGTGTCAAAGTTTCAAAAGATGAGCCGGCTCCGGCGTGCCATTTTTCCCACTCTAACTACATCCCCTCTGAAATTAATATTTTATTGTATTAAGAAGCCAAATTTAATAAGCATCCAGCATTGACTAGTCTTTTCAGTCATTTTGCAAAAACAGACGAAATATTCATTTTTGTAAGTTGGATGTAGTGAGAATCAATCAGGGGTGAAAACGGAGCGGATATGGCCACAGTAGATTCTGATGACCGGGTCCCAGTGGCAGAGTGTTGAGGCACTGATCCGGCGGTAAGGTTGCTTGCAATATAGCCATTCATCATCCCAATTAAAAGTTTAAAACAGCAGCTTTCCATTTTAGTTCGCCATTCAATGACTGAGCTGTGGTTGCATCGGTTAATATGGTACCAGTGTACCACCTAGGATTTTTAAAAAAAAACGTAATTAAAATAATTAATTTTAAAAAAACAATTTGATTGCTTTTTTTTTTACAAAAATCATAAGAACCGAACTGCCAACTCGGTCTGATTAATTTTTTTTTTTCAGACCGAGTTGGCAATTTGGTCCAGTTGTTTTTCACTGGGTTGTAGAAAGAACGCCACATAAAATGAAAAAACGGGCCATACCGAGTTTGGCAGTTCGGTCCACTTTTTTTTTTTTCCTAGACCGAGTTGCCAACTCGGTCTACATATATATATATTTTTAGAGACACTATGAATAGCAAGATAATGAAATATAACACTAAAAGAATTTGAATTTTTTTGTTTAAATTATTTGATAGATTACTTTTTTGATATATAATTAGCACATTTATACTAAAATACACTAAATTACTTGAAATTATGTTGAATTACACTATATTAAGTTAAATTACACTAAATTACATTACATTACGGTAAATTACGCTAAATTACATATGAATAGGGACGATATCTTCACTGAAAAGGCGAAAAACGACGGCGAAACTTCAAACGGTCATAAAACGGCGCTCGAGTGTCCGATTTCAGCAAATGACTACTTTTCGGAAAGCTTGCGAAAATACGCATGCGTCCGTGCCCGCTACGTCAGATTTCAAAATTTAGAATTGTCAAAAAACTAAGGAAAGAGCTTCAAAACTTGAGTTGAAGTTTTCGATTAAGATTTTCATTTCTATTATTCAATCTAAGTAGCTCAGTAAATTAGTTACATAATGAACTTGTAGAATACTAATTTTTACTATTTTATAAATTTTTTACTACTTTTTATGATTAATGAAGATGACACAAAATCAGTCTACTTTAGCGTAATTTATCGTATTTCAGCATAATTAGCGAAGTTATTGTAATTTAGCGTAATTTAGTGTAATTCAACATAATTTCAAGTAATTTAGTGTATTTTAGTATAAATATGCTAATTATAAATCAAAAGAAGTAATCTAACAAATAATTTAAATAAAAAATTCAAATTTTCAGTGTAAGATTTCTTTATTTTGCTCTTCTTAGTGTCTCTAAAAAAAAACATCTTGATCGAATTGCCAATTCGGTCCAGAGTGAATTACACACAAGTCTACACAGAAAGATACGGGAACTATGAAAAAAGGCCAAACCGAATTTGCCAATTCGGTATAGAAAAAAAAATTCCTTCATACCGAATTGGTAGTTCAGTTTTTATGATTTTTGTAAAAAAAAAAATAATCAAGTTATTTTTTTTTTAAATTAATTATTTTAATTATGTTTTTTAAAAAAAATCCTACCACCTACCCCATAGTATTCCCCCTTTTTCCGCGGGATCCAAAAATGAAGTGAACTGAACTAAGTTGTTTATCGTTAATAGAGCGTGATTGGTAGTAATTAGCGAAATATTGTTCCTGGTTTGCTATCACAAAGTCTTAAGTGAAATTGAAAGTTCATATATTATCCGATCCGTATTTGAAAAATTAGATACAGATATTCGCATAAAACGAATATGAATATGATTTCAAGTTTTAATTATCCGTAATAATATATTGACCATTATGCCTCTTCGTTTCCGTCTTTTTAGTCCTTATAACAATCGCTGTAATGCATGGTATTAATTTATTATGTAAAATCTTTTGAATTAACATATGAATCTTTTTAATTATGTTAATTCGAAAGTAAAGTAGTTTGCATTAAATATTTTTAAAATCTTTAAGATGTTAATTCTGTAAAATATTTTGTAAGTTTTTTGAATTAACATATGAATCTTCTTAATTAAAAAGATTTTAAAATCTTATATTCTGTAAAATATTTTTAATTAAAAAAATAACATATAAATCTTCTTAATTAAAAATATTATAATATCCAACTATTTACCGATATATATTGAGTATAAAATTTCCTTAATGCAAACTAATAACACCTGGCATGTTGAAACAAATGAAACAAACTAATAACACCTGGCATGTTGAAAAGCTTTAAGCTTGGATACAGGATAGAGATAACAAATGAATTTTATTCATCTCAAAAACTTGTTTAATTACAATGATTAAGTCTATTTATATAGAGTACAGACTTCCTAAGCTAGTTCTGTTACAATTAAGTCAAACTAATCTTGTTGACTCTAACTAACGAACTGAACAGCTGTTGCTGTTATTGGTATATTAATCACCTCTTCGGTGGTTATGTCATTACATGTTTACGTGTTACATCAAAGGAACCAAATCTGCCCACGGGCTTCTATCAAAAAAAAAAAAGGTACCAAATCTGGGCCCCCTTTTGCTCCTTTCCGACCACGTAATCAATCGCCAAGCAGTGATGCAACACTAATCAATCAATTTGTTCAATGACAAATCCATTTGTTTCTGGAATTTTTCATGTACCTCCAGAGGCATATAAGCGGTGGCTTCCGCACTATAGTCTCACTGCACTTGCCTTTTCCCTTGTTGCATCTTTTCAGAGTTCAAAGGGACCTGATGGAGAGCACCGAGATCAGGGGGCTCCACGTGGACACCTCCAGCACCGTTGAAGGAGGCGTAGAGGATGCGTACGGCGAGGATCGGGCCACCGAGGACCAGCTCGTCACTCCCTGGACTGTCTCTGTTGCGAGGTTTGATCTACTCTGACATGAAAACTTGAAATTTAAATAATAGTCGATTTTATTATTTTGATTTTCGTTCGAGTGAAGATGTAAGGTTGTTCGTTGATACATTACGCTACTAATTGTTTTTTGTTTGTATGTGTTTAATTTTACTGTCGTGTTTAATTTAAGAAAGGAATTAATTAAATGCAACACCTGAAAATTGAGGATCGTTTATCTTGTAATAAAAAATTATTGCTCTCTTTTCTTCTTTTAGAAAAAATTTACATACTGAACACTTTACACTTGTCACCTCTTTTCTATCAAATCGAAAATACCATGTTAAAGCTTGTTTGACTTGTCAGTACTAGAAGACCAGAAGCACAACTTACAAAAAAAGCTGTTTTTTTTTACAGTGGTGATACTCTATTGAGAGATCCACGCCACAACAAAGGCTTAGCTTTCACAGAGAAAGAGAGAGATGCTCACTATTTGCGCGGCCTCTTGCCTCCTGCAATTATGTCTCAAGAACTTCAGGTTCTACATTTGCTATTATTTTGATAATTTTTTTATTTTTTATTTTCCTTTTTTTTGTAAAGAAAATATGGGGGTGTGATTGAATATTTCTCACATTTGGAGGGTTATAGAAACATATGGGTGGGTTATGCAAAATATACACCACAAAGTAAGTTTCCTTCTCTTATTTGGAATTGTAATACAGGAGAAGAGGCTTGTGCACAGTATAAGACAGTACCAAGTTCCCCTGCAACGGTATACGGCCTTGATGGACCTTCAAGTACGTATATTTGGATGCTCACATGCTAAATCTACTAAGCAAAAAAAAATTGAAAAAAAAAATACTTGTATTTTTTTTAATGACTGATGCCAAAATGTGTACCTATGAATTTTATTAGGAGAGAAATGAAAGGCTTTTCTACAAGCTCCTAATTGACAATGTTGAAGAGTTTCTTCCTGTTGTGTATGATCCAACAGTTGGCGAGGCTTGTCAGAAGTATGGCTCCATTTTTATGCGTCCTCATGGCCTTTATATTAGTCTCAAAGAGAGGTATAAAAAATTTGAAAATAAAATAAAAATTAAATTAAATTGGGAAATTAGGATAGCTTATTGTTGGATCATATCATGATGATGGTCATCATCATTATTATAGAGGAAAGATACTAGAAGTGCTGAAGAACTGGCATGAGAAGAGCATCCAGGTAATTGTGGTCACTGATGGAGAACGAATTCTGGGTCTAGGTGACCTTGGTTGCCAGGTAAATTTCCAAAATTGCCCTCTTATATTGGTAATTTTATAAAACTCAGTAAACTGCTGAATAATTTGTTACTGACAGGGCATGGGGATACCTGTGGGCAAGCTCGCACTATACACTGCCCTTGGTGGGGTCCGCCCTTCTGCGGTAAACACTGCGTACTTGGTTTAATGATACTATTTTGATGAGTTTTGCCTATAATGCGGTAAACTTCCTCAAATTATTTTCATTGTTTTATTCTTTTGTTTTTTAGTGCTTGCCTATTACAATAGATGTGGGGACAAACAATGAAGAGCTGCTGAAGGATGAGTTTTACATTGGATTAAAGCAAAGAAGAGTAGTTGGCGAGGTTCTCTTATTCCATGTCTCTATTTTTAATTTTCATTAGCATTTAAGCCCATAATTTTTTTTCTTGAAATCCGTTCTGAAATCGTGTTTTTTTTTTTCGTGTTGTGTATCAGGACTACAAAGATTTTCTTCATGAGTTCATGTCAGCTGTCAAGCAAAATTATGGCGAAAAAGTTCTCATTCAGGTATGGGGATAATTGCGCATCAATGATTTTGTAACTAATAAACTTTTGTATTTTGTCAAACATACATAGTTTTGTTGAATTTTTGTCCAGTTTGAAGATTTTGCAAACCATAATGCATTCGACCTTCTTTCAAGATATCGCTCAACTCACCTTGTCTTCAATGATGACATACAGGTTAGTATTGCGTTTAAATTCAGAACCATTCAGTTAGTGAAGTTTCAACCTTCTTTCTCTCTGTTACAAATATAATGTTCACTTTTTTCTCAAATAAAAAGGAATCCCTGAATTTTTTTTGCTTTCTTATTAAGAAATTCTTACTTGCTTCTGGGAGTGTTTTCTTATATACAAATACAATATTTTTGGGTATTTCAGGGTACAGCCGCTGTTGTTCTTGCGGGGATTATTGCAGCTCTAAAGTTTGTTGAGGGGAGCTTGTCAGATCACACTTATCTATTCCTGGGTGCTGGAGAGGTTTGTCTATTTTCAAGTTTACATATTTCACCTCACTGTTTCATGCTATCTTGCAAAGCTACCTAATATTTCTAAATTCCCCATGTGACCCCTTCCCTGTTTGCATGTGGAGCCATATTTGTTTTTCCTTATTGTAAATAAAAGCACATATCTCTTTAATAAATGATCTTATATAGTTTAATTCTTTTAATCGACCTTGTCATGTTAACGGGACTATATCAAATTTCAACAATAATTATCACATATGCCCCTCAGGCCAAGGCAAATCATGACGCAATCTCCTTGTGTTTCTTCAAAAGTACGCAATATAATCCTCCTTTTTTTTGCTATTAGAAAATCTGAGAATAAAGAGGGATACTCTGGGTGTCTTTGAGTGACTATTATGAAGGGTATAAATGTTACTTGCATGTATTTTTCATGGCTTTATTATGTTTTGTTTTAATATATCTTGTTTTGGAGATGCGCACTTCTATTATGTAGCCTTTTGAAGATACACATGGAATTACCCTATGTTTTGTAACGTTGTAGGCTGGGACAGGAATTGCTGAATTAATCGCGTATGAAATATCTAAGCAGGTATTTTTGTTTTGTTTGTTTTGCACTGTTTGTGTGTTTTCCTTTTTTATTGATACTTTTGAGAAAAAAACTTTCTGTAATTCTGACTGCTGGCTTGATTTAGACAAATGCTCCACTGGAAGAAGCTCGCAAGAAAATTTGGCTTGTAGACTCTAAGGTTGGTGATAAAAACAATTTCTTTGTTGGTGCATTGAGATGGTACTTTTTTGGGTGGCATTCTTTCTATTACTTGGTAATGCAACATTCAATTGGAATTTCAGGGATTAATTGTGACCTCACGGATTGATTCACTTCAAAACTTCAAGAAACCTTGGGCGCATGAGCATGAGCCTGTTAAAAACCTATTAGATGCCATCAAGGTGTAAAAAATGTTAATCATAGCATTTTTTATTGCACATTTTTATCTTTCTTTCCAAAGTGAACATGTTCATTTCATGCTTTTTTGTGTGCCGTAGCCCTTTTTTTATTTGCTATTTATAGTACCTTTACATTTGTCTTTGTTTATTTTACTTCTTTTTCCTACCTGCCTAGGCTATAAAGCCGACTGCATTAATTGGCTCAGCTACAATTGGACAAGCTTTCACACAAGAGATTATTGAATCCATGGCTTCTATTAATGAGGTATAATAGTCTGCTTGCTTTGTCATATTTTGATACTGTGCAGAGTTTCTAAACAGCAACAGTCATTCTAAATTATTTTCCAAAATATTTTTACCCTGATTTTGTAAAAAGAGTCTCATCTGAAAAATTGTTAATTTTTTGGCTCAAACCAAACAGAAGCCTGTTATTCTTGCCCTCTCAAATCCAACCCCGCAATCCGAATGCACAGCTGAACAAGCATATACATGGAGTAAGGTATTACCATATTCCATTGAACTTTTAGGCTATTTGAAATACAAAACCCTATTTATTACTGGCTCTAGTTAGGTATACATTGTATATCATTATTGAACATCTGGTTTTTCATTTAATTCAGGGGCGTGCTATATTTGCTAGTGGCAGCCCATTTGATCCGGTTGAGTATAATGGAAGGATTTATGTCCCTGGCCAGGTTATTTTCTTTATATCATTCGCATCAATTTTTATTTGATTTATTTCTTTCCTGAATCTGTCCGAAATGTTGCTAATTTCACTGTTGTTATTATTATGCCAGGCGAACAATGCATACATTTTCCCTGGATTTGGACTTGGTTTGGTGATCTCAGGGGCAATTCGGGTACACAATGAAATGCTTCTTTCTGCCGGTAATTAGTCATTTAATTTAGTTTTTCATCAACTTGCTGTATCTTTCTATAAATGGTTTCGTTAAAAGAAAGGCATAAATAAAGTACTCTCTTTTAATGGAAACAGCTGAAGCACTGGCACAACAAGTAACACAGGAGAACTTCCATAAGGGAATGATCTACCCTCCCTTTACCAATATCAGAGAAATATCAGCTCATATTGCCGCTGAAGTTGCTACCAAAGCATATGAACTTGGTTTGTCTTTCTCACATTATATACCTTTCACTCTTGGTTTTTGTCAAGGATACTCCTGTTTAGGATATTTACATAATGGATGAGTAATCGCCTGGATATATTTTTTCGGCTCGGGAAAAAAAAAGAGAGAGGAGGGTTACATCAATATAGTTTAGTTGTGTATTGCAGTCGTAGATTGCACAGGATCAGACTCTAGCACTTGCCATCTAACATAAGTGTAAATGAGAGAGTAAAATGGAATGGACTATGCTGTTTTTCTTAGAGAAAAGTAGGGTCCTGCTTTTCTAATTCCATCATTTTTTTTTATCGAGATACGTAAATGAAAAATTTTGAATGGTTGGGATTGGAAAAGCAGGACCCTGCCAGAGTCGGATCCGACTAAAATAGGGGATATTAGTATTTGAACTTAATTGCATATAGTGAAGTTTAATTTTCTCATGTCTTTGCTGCATATGCAGGTCTGGCAACTCGACTACCTTGCCCAAAGGACCTCGTAAAATATGCTAAGAGCTGTATGTACTCGCCCGTTTACCGTTGTTATAGATAAATAAAGAATAGGGTATTGTGTACTACAAATGCCGTTGTTATAGATAAATAAAGAGTAGGGTATATTGTACTAATAAATGTTTGTAAAATAGTAATTTACGATCCATAATGCCTTTTTTTTTTAAATGTAATAGGAACTCGTGTCACTGTTATGTATTAATAATAGTTTATGATCAATAATGACTGAGCTGTGATTGCATCGGTTAATATGGTACCAGTGTACCACCTACCCCATAGTAGTCCCCCTTTTTCCGCGCGATCCAAAAATGAAGTGAACTGAACTAAGTTGTTTATCGTTAATAGAGCGTGATTGGTAGTAATTAGCGAAATATTGTTCCTGGTTTGCTATCGCAAAGTCTTAAATGAAATTGAAAGTTCATATATTATCCGATCCGTATTTGAAAAATTAGATACAGATATTCGGATAAAATGTATATGAATATGATTTTAAGTTTTAATTATCCGTAATTACTGTATCTAAATAGTAGATATTTTAATATATATTATGAAATTTTTTCTCATTCACCATTATAATTCAATAAATATTATGAACTTAAGTATTTTTTTAATAAATATTCGATCTGATCCGTATCCATATCTGTCTAATATTCAATCCGTATCTGTATTCGAAAAATAAGGGGGAATTTCATGTATATCTCTCAAAAATTTCAATATTACATATTTATCCCTCCAAAACAGGTAATTACATATTTATTTTTGAAAATTGTAGAAACTCACATATTTGTCCAATCTAGCTTTATAACATATCAAATACCTCTAAAAATAATTAGATAATATTTTTTTAAACTTTAAAATTAATTTTATAATATTAATTAATAATATATTGACCATGATGTCCCTTCGTTTCCGTCTTTTTAGTCTGCCTGAGTTCTCCCCTCTAAAATGTCAAACCTCCCACCTCTCTCTCCAAACGTAGATGGAAAATTAAAGCAGCGAGGGGCGATAGAAATTTATGAAAGGGGAGGCGACGAGAGAAGACGAGGAGAAATATGTGATTTGGCACGTTTGGAGAGAGAGGCGGGAGGTTTGGTGCCTTAGAGAGAAGAGAACTCAGGCAGACAAAGAAACAGAAACGAAGGGCATAATAGTTAACATATTCTTAACTAATATTGTAAAATAATTTTTAAGTTTTAAAAAATATTATTTAATTATTTTTAGAGATATTTGATATGTTACAGAGTTAGATTGGATAAATATGTGAGTTTGTACATTTTTTAAGAATAAATATGTAATTATTGATTTTGGAAGGATAAATACATAATATTGAAACTTTTGAGGGATATACATGAAATTCCCCGAAAATAAAGCGGATATGAATATAATTTTACGAGTGAGGCTATGGTGCTATGCATAGCACGGATGGGGTCCGTGCTACGGCCAAAAATTTGACTTTTTAGAATTCTAATAGTCGATCCAACCGTTCAATGTGATAACCATATGAATATGTACATGCAAACTAAATTATATTTTTTCAAAATTTTTTACTATTTTTTTAGATAGGTAGAATTTTGATGGTCCAGAATTTTCAGAAAACACTGATTTTTCTACCTATCTAAAAAAATAGTAAAAAAATTCGAAAAAATATAAAATTTAGTTTGCAAGTACATATTTATATGGTTATCACATTGAACGGTTGGATCGACCATTAGAATTTTAAAAAGTCAAATTTTTGGCCGTAGCACGGACCCCATCCGTGCTATGCATAGCACCATAGGCTCACTCTAATTTTACCACCATCCGCCCTGTGTATCTTGATCCGTTTTCACCCCCTCAAGTGAAGTAGAATTCAGTGACCATATTTTTAAGACAATTTTTGCGCGTCAGGAGCTGGAACTTATAAACCTCAGAAAACAAAGAAACAAATGCCCCAAAGTCAATTATTAAAGGAGATGCCTCAAGAAAATAATTCCGAGCTAATTTCTCAGACAATAACACAAAAAAACTACAATATCATTAGAAATCACTCTGTGACGCAAAAAAAGTAGACACACAAAAGCCAGGGCCTCATAACTAGTTCTCGAAATAGTTTATGTAGCTATATACATGCCTTTAGCACCGTTACTAAACTTTTTAACTCCCATGAATCCATAATGAAAAGAAAAGAGAAAGAAAACTCCCATGTTTCATCTCTGATCAGATTGGATTGCTGTATCATCAGCGACTTGAGAACTGCGTAAACCCCAAAATGATTTGGGGAGCAGATTATTTTTTACAGCTGTAAAACGCCATCCCATGTTGGTCTCGCATGCCGCACAATTGGTGATTGTCCATGCGTATCTGCATTGGTGAAAACATATGCATTTATTATGAAGCTTCTCATGTAACACTGTGAGTGAGAGCTCATTTACCTCATATAATATCTAAACCAGAAATGTCCATTGAACCTATTAAACCCCATACAAGTTGCTAAAATATGCATCTTTGTTTCTTTCTCATGCTCAGCCTGACATCAACCTTACAAGACAAAACACACAATTATCACGACGAAGCATACAACTATATACCTGTAATCTCCCAATTTTCAAAACATTCTAGCCCTTGCAACAGCTATTCTCTATACAAGTAGGGAAGAAGGGCGGCAACTTCTGATTTTTTGGGTAATTTTAAAAATTAGATAGTTATAGCTAATGGTGACTGTCTTTTTTATACAAATAAGAGAAATTTCTCATTTTGCAGGGGATACAATAAATTGCGCTAGATAATATAAAATAATCTATACAATATAAGGTTACGTAAATCTATACCCAGGAAACCAGCTGTGCTCCTTAACAGGTAAGCCCCTGAGTGCAAGCCCGTTAGCATGATAAACTGTTATGACCTCGTGAACAAATCCATCAGGGTTCACATATGCATTGAGAGGCCCGTCACTAGACATTGTCACCATATCACTCCTTTTGGCTACAAGTGTCTGTCAAGATCGTAAATCAATTAAGGTAAAAGTCAATATATGGTAAAAATTCTGTCCATACCTGAAAATTTAGCCAAAGACCATGTCTTGATTTATTTATTTATTTATTTAGATATAAACAAATGGATTTAAACGAGTGCTGGAATTTTGAAAAACAGCTCCACCGAAGCGCTGCCTCGGTGGAGGGTGGAGAGTTTAGATTTAAGGTTCATTGTTCATGGAGTGTTTCCACCCCTCAGTGGAGCTGTTTTTCAAAATTTCAGCACTGAAGGTTGCTTTTTTCATTTAAATCCATTTGTTTATTTCTAAATAAATAAAACAATCCCACGTCTTCTTACTAAAACCACATTGAGAGGACCATGGATTACATAGCACAGCATGAGCACGTACCAGCTTCCTGGTAAGGTGCCAACTGCATTATTATATTTTTCTTATCTGTTAAGGAGTGTATGCGGTGTGTGCATGACTTTGGTTGGTGTGGACCAATACCATCTAACTAAGTTTAAAAAAATTGTTCCCGCAAAACATAAAGGATAAGCAGAGGGGACTTCGAGAAACTACCAAGCAATTTTTGCACCGGAGATGATTGAAGTCCCTGAGCAGCTGGATCTCTCTCCTCAATCTATACGAAATCCCATTCATCTCCAGTAATTCCTGCCTTCTAGTCTCTGATATTGGCATTTTACTCGCTACATAAAAAGATAAGTTCTCTGGCCTTCTAACAAGCTCCTCTAAACTAGGTTTTTATATTAGCCCCCTCCATAAGTCTGTATTAAGGATAGCAAATATCAGATACAGAAAAAAAACAATTGAAATGTGTACCTTATTTATTTAAGTATTATTGCATTTGCATTTTGTTAAAAAATTGAGAAATTTGTGCTCTTGACGCTTGCTTATTATTTTTAGAAATTCGCCTTTTCCAGTCAGTAAGGTTATATAACCTGTTTGATTAATAGCAAGGGAAGTTAACAAATTACAGTACAATTTCTATAAAATAGAAGGTACATTTTACATTAAACCCTAATCCAGGACTTAATTTCTTACCAGCCGCCCTTCGAGCGAGAGAATACGAATCATACATATCATAAACCCACCGAGGCCAGTACGACATTGGCGCTGCAAAGCGGGTACACTTCGGCCTGCTTCTGCTTTACCAGCTCTTCCATTTCTCACTCTCGTTGGTCCCTCGACTCTTCCGGGTTGTATGCATGTCGCAGGAGGGGCCCTCCTCATCAGACTCATCTTCACATGTTTCATAAGTCGAGTCGCTTGAAGGGGAACCGAACAGCCGTTTTATCCTCTTATCTTTTGGGGTATTAGAAGGTGGAGTCTGATCGAGGTCGGTCTCTGTGTCAGTGAATCTAAGCTGTCGGATTGGAGACAGGTTTGAGATGTGTTTTGGGTTGGAGATTGCGGCTAATTGTGCAAATGCATCTCTTGGGGTTCTTGGAGGTGCTTCTTCTTCCATGATTTGAACTTCCGCACATGGCTATTGCAAAAGGAATAAGGGATGAGAGAAATATTTGCCATTTTGAAAAGTAATTAAACCCAACATGAGAATCAATTTGGCTTTCTCAGAATCAGAGCAAGGTGATATTTTTTATTGCAGAAAGAGCCCTCCTCATGAACAAATTTGGTTTTGAAACACACCACTTTGCTGAGGTTTGTTTTGTGCAGTATGGTTGGTCAGTCAGTTCTTCCAAGCATTTAGTTTGACATACCCTACTAAATCATTTTAGATACCCCAGAAAAACTGGGATACATTGCCCAAATGCCCATACAAACATCCCTTGTACATGTGTCAAATTCTCCTTATTGCAAAGCACTTATTATATCAGATATTATAACCTCAAAAATGAATTTGGTGCGCATGTCTGTGTGGCACTATTAGGGAGGTGGGGGTTTGCGCGAGAGTGTAAGAGAGAGACTCACTGTTCCATCATCGTCTATAAAACGACGCCTTAATCAGAAACGTTGGGTGACCACATTAATACTGCCATCTTCCAGCCGCCGGTATTGCCTTATTTGTTACCATGTTGAAATAGAAGTTATATGTCTTTCCAGTGATGATAATATTAGTTAAAAAGTTGATGAAATCAAGCGACAGCCTACTTACGTACATATCTTTCTAACTTGTTCTCTAAAGGCATCTATAAAAGTGAAATGAAATTATTGAATGAAAAAAAAATGACATTGATTTTTTTCTTTATTAATTTCAGTAGGCAACTTGAATGAATGTACCAATTAAACATAACAAGAAATCAATTGATACATATAAACAGGTAAACCCCACCTCTGTCTGCTGTTGTTTGCTCCAACTGCACCAAAGTTATATCTCGTGTCATCTGAACTTAGAGAAAAACGAACCTAAGACAAGTCAAAGGTCACAAACAAGTGTTAGAAGTAACAATATTAACATTTACAAGAACAAAGAAACAAACAAATAACAGAGGCAATTTATTAAATAATTACTTTTCTTTTGCCAAAGAAAAGCCCTTCACTAAGTTGCCAAAGTAATTGAAAATGTAGAACCATGAATATCCCATAAACTTGAAATGTTACAATAAGTTATCTTACAAGGAGGGGGCCATATCCAAGCACCACTGCAAAATTTGCAATATCTCATGAACCCAATACAGAAGCTAAGAAATATCATCTTTTGGTTATCCTTAATAAAAATACCCAGTCCACCCCCCTCCCCCAACACAAACACACGCATAACTCCGTCAAACTAGAACAACTTTTTGTTTCTCTTTTGAATGAGAAAAAGGGAGTCAATTTTGGTTAGAAAAATGCCACCTTTAGAAAAGGTAGAGCTGAGAAAATACCACACCAACGGGGGGCTCGGTGTTAGACAACGCCTTCTCAAGAGAACATATGAACCTATACTGGATTACTCTGAGAGGCAATGTAGCCCCAGGAAATAAAACCACACCTGACAAGATAATTCAGTACATGGTTATAGTAGTGTTATATTAGAAAGATCAAAATTTGACTTAGGTAAGGTCCAACAAGTTATATAAAACGAAACCCATTAACACTTCACACAACAATAAATATCAACAATATAAGGTTCGTTCACCTTCAAGATAAAACATAGGCAATTTGATGGATGATTGTGCCTCCTTCCAAAATTGCGAGCCTATTATGGGTATCATCAACCTCTATTTTCACAACAAAAGAAAAACCAAATAAAATAAATGAAGTTAGCTCAATTTTTTACAGCAAAATAGTAAGAGTTAATTATTCAAAAAAAAAGATAAATGATGATATGGGTACCGCTAAGGTATGTATGCATAGAAGCAAGTGAGGTATTGAATGTAATCCCACTAGACGAGCCAATTTCTCCACTGTTATGTCCATTTCTGAGCATTGAGAGAAGAAAATTCACGTTTTAGCGCAGAAGTAAAAACCAAATTGGAATCGGGCAATAAGACCCTCCCTTTTGATCATGTCGACAGAAGCTTCAATTCCAGTAAATTCCAATAAAAAGGAGGCTCATGCATGACAGCGACCTAGATATGCCTTCTACATGCTATTTTTTTTTTTTGTTTTTTTTTTTAAACTAACCTGGGGAGGTCGTCGCCGGAGGAAGAGGAGAATTGATCAAAATCGACTTCCTCGATCTGGAGCTCCTCCATGTCGAGCTGCCGAATCTCCTCCATTTGCCGCCTCTCCCTCTCCAGTAGACCCTCCTCCATTTCTCTGTCCATCTCTCTATCACTGTCGTTCATCTCTATCCTCCCTTACTCGACCTCCCGCCGCGCTACGGAAACTATTTCTCCAACCTCAAATTGGAAGACACTGGACTGGATGGAACAAAACGAAGGAACTGAAATGTGGGTTCGAAATTGCCAGATAAATCTGGTTTATGTTGCAATTTTTTTTTTCACCTCAAGTGCAACAAAAAAAAATCCTCCCATTCAGGACAGGATTTTTTTTAAAAACCATAAATAAAATAATTAAATTTACCAAAACGACATGATTATCCGAAGATTTACAAAAACCATCAATACCGAGATGCCAATTCGGTCCGAACGAATTTTTTTTCTCCGGACCGAATTGGCATTTTGGTCCCCCTCTTTTTCACAACAAATCATTATTAAAGCTTGTGGCCGATCAGGCCTGGACCGAATTGCCAATTTGGTCCGAAGGATTTTTTTAGAAATACTAAGAAGAACAAAATAAAGAAATCTAATACTGAAAATTTAAATTTTTTGTTAGATTACTTCTTTTGATTTATAATTAGCATATTTATACTAAAACACACTAAATTACTTGAAATTAAGTTGAATTACACTATATTACAATAAATTATGTTGAATTATGTTGAATTACACTATATTACAATAAATTATATTGAATTACACTAAATTACAATAACTTCGTTAATTATGTTGAAATACGGTAAATTATGTAAAAGTAGACCGATTATGTGTCATCTTTCATGAATCATAAAAAATAGTAAAAAAAAATCCAAAAATAGTAAAAATTGGTAATCTGCAAGTTCATTATGTAACTAATTTACTGAGCTACTTGATTGAATAATAAAAATAAAAATCTTAATCAGAAACTTCAACTCAAGTTTTGAGGCTCTTCCCTTTGTTTTTTGGCGATTCTGAATTTCGAAATTCGGCGTAGCTAGCACAGACGCATGCGCATTTTCGCAAGCTTTCCGAAAAGTGATCATTTGCTGAAATCGGACACTCGAGCGTCATTTTATGACCGTTTGAAGTTTCGCTGTCGTTTTTTTCTTCGCCTTTTTAGTGAAGATATCGTCCCTATTTATATGTAATTTAGCGTAATTTATCGTATTTTAGCGTAATGTAATGTAATTTAGTATATTTAACTATTATAGTGTAATTCAACATAATTTCAAGTAATTTAGCGTATTTTAGTATGAGGGGGGATCAAGTTACAACAAATTTGAGTTACAACAAAGTTACAACAATCATTTTTTTCATTTTCAAAGTCCAAATCGTCGATCCAAACCGTTCAACATGATTATCTAAATAAAATGTGATTGCAGATCAAATTTTACATTTTTTTGAATTTTTTACTATTTATTAAGATGAGTACAAAATTTAATGGTCTGAATATGACTATTTTTTGTAAAATAGTTAATAAATAGTAAAAAAAATTCAAAAAAATGTAAAATTTGATCTGCAAGCACATTTTATTGTGGAGATCTTGTTGAACGGTTTGGATCGACGATTTGGACTTTGAAAATGAAAAAAATAATTGTTGTAACTCAAATATGTCAAAATAAGTAATCTATCAAATAAATTTAAAAATAATTCAAATTTTGATTTCTTTATTTTGCTCGTCTAAAAAAAAAAAAAAATACCTGGACCGAAATGGCAATTCGGTCCAGGCTAAAAAAAACCTCTGGACCGAATTGCCAGTTCGGTCTGGCCTTTTTTTTTTATTTTCTGTGATTTTCTGTGCCGCAACCCGTGAAAACAGCGAAAAAACAGCCAGACCGAAATGCCAATTCGGTCCGGAGAAAAAAAATTCGTTCGGACCGAATTGGCATCTCGGTATTGATGGTTTTTTGTAAGTCTTCGGGTAATCATGTCGTATTGGTAAATTTAATTATTTTATTTATGGTTTTCCTTTAAAAAAAATCCTTCAGGACAGGGGTCCGGATCCCCTATAGTAACCTAAATTTTGAGTTTAGATCATACCGTTCGATCTGAATTCGTGAATGCACGGAGTCCCTTCAATATTCGTGTCAGATCAGTTGAACTGTCCGGATCAATAATTAAAATTTGGGTTACTTTAGGGAATCCGAATACGTCAATTCGATACACCTCATTAGGCTTCATACGAATTCGCATCCTCTGAGATATCTTCGAATTCGATACACCTCAACCGTTCAAATACGTTCTGCACGAATCTCAAATCTCAAATAATACCGGCCCCCTGCGCCATCCGAAATTTTTATTAATAGAAATAATAATAAATGAATGTCGACATAGAATATTGAATTCGTCAGAATTTCAAATCTAACAAAGATGTTACTGTTCGTAACGGCCAGCTTAACTAGCTATTTGCAATTTGCTAACGGCTGGCCGTTGAGAACGGTAACGTCCAGGGAGAAAAGAAAAAAAAAAAAAAAAGCTGTGGCCGTTGCTAACGATGACGGCCTGCGCAAAAAAAAAAAAATAACTCGAGGCCGTTGTCAACGATAACGTCCCAGGAAAGAAGAAAAAAAAACGATAACGTCCCAGGAAAGAAGAAAAAAAAAAAAGCGTGGCGGTTCCGATGAATAACGGCCAGACTCAGAATTTTGTTCAGTGGGGGACGACAAGTACCAAGTACAGTGTGCTGCTACTTTGGTTCCAATTTTAAAAGCAACCCTTCTTTTGATCGGAAATGAAACAACAATAGGTTCAATTGGAATCAATGAGATTCTGGGAAAAATCTTCACCAATAATAAATTTTTTCATCGTTTTTCGTTTTTTTTTTTGCTGCTTATTATGGTATTTGATCGGATATTTGATTGTGTTCATTTTTTAAAATTATCTGTTCAATCAAAATTTTCAATTATTGGACATAATAATTTTATCAAGTAATAATTGTTTTTTTGCTAATTTAATTTGTACTCTGACATTATAAATTGAGACTTGATTATGTAAAACCTTACATTATTTGTTACAATCATCAATTTTGATATTATGTAAATCAGTAGTTACTAATTGAAACACCAATTTGAATTAAGTCTGAATATTAAGGAAATAATCTTTAAGAATTAGTTAAGACCGAGATTAAATGAAACTTGATTAAATATAACAACTAGAAATTCAAAATCACACTTTATTTTTATTTTATATTTTGATTTACGATGGATGGAATAAAGTTGACTTGTGGCAACTATTAGCAAGTCGGCTGTTGCCAACGATGATAGCCAGACCTCTTATTTTACTGTCTTTTTTATTTTTTGGTACTTTTTGTTAAGCATAACCCCGTCAAACAAAGAATTCACATCCTCACCGATACCGTAATAGGGAATCTTTTACAATTATTGGATCTGGACTATTCTTTTTAACTTGGCACAAATCTCAAAGCCCAATAATACTGCCCCTGTGCTAGCCCGAATCTCAAAGCGGCTGAGAGTTAATCTCAATCCGTAAAGTGAAGAGAATACTTGTCTCAAACAAAAGTACTTATACTGATAAATTGGAAATGAAAGTATGACCAACGGATTGAGGCATAATAAGATGACGGCCAGACCTCTTGTTCTCAAACAAAAGTACTTATAGGGAAATTTTTTTTTGAGGCCGTTGCCAACAATGACGGCCAGACCTCTTATTTCCAATCTCCATCAAATAAAGTTTGTTTGGGTAATAGGTCAATTCAAAAGTCTTCATCTTATTATGCCTCAATCCGTTGGTCATACTTTCATTTCCAATTTATCAGTTTAAGTACTTTTGTTTGAGAACAAGTATTCTCTCCATCCGTAAAGTGAAGAGAATACTTGTTCTCAAACAAAAGTACTTATACTGATAAATTGGAAATGAAAGTATGACCAACGGATTGAGGCATAATAAGATGAAGACTTTTGAATTGACCTATTACCCAAACAAACTTTTATTTGATGGAGATTGGAAATAAGAGGTCTGGCCGTCATTGTTGGCAACGGCCTCAAAAAAAAAAAATTTTCTGAGTCTGGACGTTATCGTTGGCAACGGCCTGGAGTTATTTTTTTTTTTGCGCAGGCCGTCATCGTTGGCGACGGCCACAGCTTTTTTTTTTTTTTTTCTTTTCTCCCTGGACGTTACCGTTCTCAACGGCCAGCCCTTAGCAAGCTGCAATTAGCGATTCCATGTAGTTAAGCTGGCCGTTACGGTTCGTAACGTCCCCCTGGACGTTACAAACAGTAACGTCTTTGTTAGATTTGAAATTCTGACGAATTCAATATTCTATGAATTCGTTAGATTTCGAAATCTAACAAAGACGTCACGGTTCGTGACGTCCTAGGGATGTTACGAACCGTAACGTCCCGATTAACATTGCTGGTCCCACTAATTAGCGCACAGGAGACGATAAACGCTGGAACCATAACGGCCACGAAAAAAAAAAAAAAAAGATGGGGACGTTCGGAACGATGACGGCCAGAGATGCATAATAGTTACATGCGTATGCAGAGGTAATATCTTGGTAGAGAGGATGGCAATCTGTCTTATAATTTAATTAGTAGCTGTAAATTGTAATATGAAATGGAGAGAAGATCTCAGACTTCTATGCCACATCTGGCTCCACAAAGAAAAATTTGATACTAGGACGTCACGAACCGTAACGTCCCGATTAACATTGCTGGTCCCACTAATTAGCGCACAGGAGACGATAAACGCTAGAACCATAACGGCCACGAAAAAAAAAAAGATGGGGACGTTCGGAACGATGACGGTCAGAGATGCGTAATAGTTACATGCGTATGCAGAGGTAATATCTTAGTAGAGAGGATGGCAATCTGTCTTATAATTTAATTAGTAGCTGTAAATTGTAATATGAAATGGAGAGAAGATCTCAGACTTCTATGCCACATCTGGCTCCACAAAGAAAAATTTGATACTAGGACGTCACGAACCGTAACGTCCCGATTAACATTGCTGGTCCCACTAATTAGCGCACAGGAGATGATAAACGCTGGAACCATAACGACCACGAAAAAAAAAAAAAAGATGGGGACGTTTGGAACGATGACGGCTAGAGATGCATAATAGTTACATGCGTATGCAGAGGTAATATCTTGATAGAGAGGATGGCAATCTGTCTTATAATTTAATTAGTAGCTGTAAATTGTAATATGAAATGGAGAGAAGATCTCAGACTTCTATGCCACATCTGGCTCCACAAAGGAAAGTTTGATTTTCTATGCCCACATCTGGCTCCACATCTAGCTGTAATATGAAATGGATTCTGAATTTTTGATGACTATATCCTTACTGAGGTGCAGCACAAATGACAGCATGGAAAGAGCCGCATGCAGACAGTGATTTGATTGATCTGCAAGCAAGTATCGAAATTCGCATCCTCTGAGATATCTCATATTTAAGATTAAAATATATCGAAATTCGCCAAATATGAGATAACTCTGCATTAATTCGGTGATATTGATGGATCCGCCTCTGCTCATGGAAAATGAGGCCTCTGCTTTTCCGATCCGAATTATTCAAATTTTTTCATTCACGTATCTCGATAAAATAACTTTTTCATACATAAATCTCAATGAATTTGAATGGTTCGGATCGGTAAAGCAGGGCTCTCCTTTTCTCTAAGAAAAGGAGCAGAGGCGGATCCAGAGATTGCATCCCTGGCTGTTATGCTTCATAACGGCCAGGATCTTTTTTCGGTGCTGGCCGTCATCATTCTGAACGTCTACATTTTTTTTTTGGGCCGTTATGGTTCTCAACGGCCAGCATTTATCGTCCCCTGTGCGCTAATTAGTGGGACCAGCAATGTTAATCGGGACGTTATGGTTCGTAACGTCCCCATAACGTTACGAACCGTAACGTCTTTGTTAGATTTCAAAATCTGACTAATTCATTATTCTATGTCGACATTAATTTATTCTTTTTTCTATTAATAAAAATTTCGGCCGAATAAGCACCGGACACGTCGGTCACGCAAAATATGAGATATCTCAGAGAATACGCACTCGGCTTCACACTGGGCTAAAATGATTACCTTTGAGCCCAAATGAGAAACAGTCAAAATTATGGACCCAAAATGAGACAAGGCCCGCAAGAGTTTAGTATTTGATCGCATATAAACCCAAGAACGGCGTAAGTAGGCCTAACCTAGTTGGAACTTAATTGGAATAAATAAAAAAAAATAGAAAAACGAAAAACCTAAGCCGTTCCTGGTTCTTTCGACAGTGGGGCCCACGGCGCAACGTCGATTCCCCGCTTCGCCTTCAACTCCTTTTGTGCGATTCTCTCCGGGGCCCCGTGCCTGGTGCTTTCCCTGATTCTGAATCCTTCTCTCCGGTATATGCCGAACTGGAGGCGACCGTTTCCTTTGGAGAGAGTTCGTGAAGGTATACTCCCAGGCCCTTTATAACTGGAGAAGATGGATCTTGGGCGTGCGTTTTTGTCCTATCCTTGTGTTGTCTTCTCCGGAGGTAGTTTTCCGATATGGATCATTTTGTTTCTTTTCTGGCACCTTCTCAACTAAATTTAAAAAGGGATAGGTTTATGTGACAACTCATGGAATGGTTATCAAAATAAGGAAAACTATAAATTACATATATTTTCTTTGTAGTTTATGTTGATGAATTTTGTGTCGAATTTGTGTAGTGAAAATTAATTGGTCATCTATTGATCGGCTTGAAAAATTAGTGGTATAGTTGTATTTAGTTTTATACGCACTAGAGGGAGGTTAATCTATTTTCAAATTTCACCAAATTTGATCCACAACCAATCTGTATTATAGAGAACATTACTACAATTATAGTTTTTATAAGTTTGATAACCATTTTGTCGGTTGTCACGGTAATAAAAGAAAACATGCTTATTAATATACCCCTTCCTATATAAAAGTAGCTTTTGCGACAAAGTTGAAGAGTGCTTCTTAATTAAGTGAATAAAATTGCAAATTGTTAGTGATATCATCTGTTGCATTGCACGTGATGAGAAGAAAACTTTACTAACGCATGGAGGTGGGTCGAGTTAGCTAGATGTGTTCATTATAAATTTAGAATTTATTCTGAATTATAGAAACACTGTTTAGCATCATGTGCTCAATAACATCTTTTGTAAAACTTTTGCTAATCCAGTTGTCATTTTATTCACCTTTTAATTAAATTGCTCTATAATGACCATGATCATTAAGTGTATTATTTTAAATTCTTTTCTCTCTTTTAGGTATGGACCAGAGACATGGGGGCGGTGTGATGTAAGAATGGTGGTGCTTTTCTTTTGCATTTTAGTGCCTTCTGTAGCAAGTACTAATCTACATTGTTTGTTACTTTAATTCTTATGTTCTGGTACTCAAATTATAACTCAAAACTTCTTTATCAGGAAAATAGGCCGTGCTTTTAATTTTATTCTTAAACCAAGAAAAAGAGTTATATTAAAGCAAAGGAAAGAAAGTATATGAGAGGTGTACAAGCAACAATTATTCTACATTTTTCCGTTCCTTCCGTATGCGCCACAGGTCTGGTTAAATCATAACTCAACTTTTGTAAATGCATGCAAAATTTATGGGCATTTCTTTTGTTCTTACTTCTTGGTAGTGCATTCCATTTTTTTAATGTCCATCTGACACCTCAGTGAACTGACTGCAAAGTTGAAAATGTGAAGTCGATGTGACCTTAACTGCTGTTGCAGAGTGTCGACATGGAATTTATTTTTAAGCTTTATTGTTGTAGATTATTTCGATGAGTCCCCATTTATATCCTCTTTTCGGTTGGTTGTCACTTCTTTTAGTTAATCTATGTACTACAACCTCAAACTTAAAGAATTTAAATTGGAATATGTTTTTGCGTCAAATGATTTTTACTAAATACTACAAGCTTTACGTATTCCTTCTACTGCTCCTCCTATGTATTCTCAAATCAAACAAAGTATATGACTGCAACTAGAATTGGTTAAGTACTTTTCTAATGAAAAATTTACTTACCAGTAATCTAGTTAACTATGTTTTGTCAGTTCAATCTAGTTAACTAGTTAACTATGTTTTGTTAGTTCAATCATTGGCCTTATTGTTGTCCTAAGACATTTAAATAAATATTGAATTTAAAGATTCCATTACATCATTCATCAATGGTTACCTTTTATCCTAGAACGTAATATTGTAATTTATCTGGGGCCGTAGAAATGCTCGTCCTATAACACCATAACCATCTCTCGCTCCAAAACAGCCGGTTCAAATTTATCGATATTTCACATCACTTTTTACCACTATATTCCTTTGAGCAATGTAGATATATATTGCACAGCAGCTCTTATAGAATATCATCATGAGACTGACCCGAGAGAGGGAAGGTACCACTTGAGGAAGCAGAAATAGACAATAGCATATAGTTTATTCACTTTTTACCACTATATTCCCATTTTGTTGGATTTAGAGTATTCTATGTCTAGTTGTCTACAGCTTCCCGGACAATAAAAACTAAGTTATATATGCATAATTGCTTGTTACATAAATTATATCTTCATGTATCGAAGTTTAAATACTAGTATAAATGCTCTTTATATAAAGTAGATGTTTTCAGTAAAGCTTTTTTGTCCCCTCTTACAACCAGAAACTTGGTGGATTGCATCTGTTTTGGATGCTAAAATTCAGATCATTCAATAATTGATTTGAAATCAATATTTGGACCCCGTTGAGTCAGTATAGGGGAACTTTTTCATCTAGTTTTTAGTCAACCATTCTAGATCGGCCAAACACGAGATTCTAATGCAACAACATACTAATGAAATCAAGTAGACCATATATATGGCTGTGTCTTACAAGTATTAGTTGTGTGCTACAAAATTTTGAGTAAACAAACTTAAAATGTATGTTTATGGACAAAATTTCAGGGAAATGGCGATAACATGACCTATTTTTTTCATTTTTAAAGTGATGCTCTCAATCTTATTTCTTCATTTCTTGTATGCAATAGAAACCGGCCCTGAAACCAAATCTAAAGTTATTAACCTAAATAGAGCCCAGTTGAACCATAAACTGTAACCGGGTGAAATCAAACAGGTCATAGGCGGTTACTTTTCTTTTTGACCTAAACAAGAGCATTGATGGAGGACAGCTTGGGATACTGTACATATCACCAATCTTTTGGCTGATCCATTTCTCCTTGCCCAATTGATGTTTTTGTTCTA
This sequence comes from Carex parvula, assembly GCA_025461045.1. Taxonomy (NCBI): domain Eukaryota; kingdom Viridiplantae; phylum Streptophyta; class Magnoliopsida; order Poales; family Cyperaceae; genus Carex; species Carex parvula. Next base: position 67,057 of record JAJGRW010002697.1, read on the forward strand.
TCAGCCCATGATGGATTTTTCTTATCAATACCTGATTTTGGAAAAGGTATTCATAGGATCAATCATTTATTGAATCTCCTTTTCCTCCAAGAAGAAGACATCTGTCGGTCTGTCCAATTTCTGAAAGAGAAACTAGTGTTTTTAAATTATGGAAAGGGAGTTTCCGGCAAGTAGACTTTCATGTCCACCTTTATAGTGGCTAAAGCATAAAGCCGGCATCTTCTAGGCCTATCTAATTCTCTTCTTTTTGTTGGATGCCTTTTTATTTTTATTCTCTTTTTCACCCAATCATGCTCGTCCTTTGCGAGCTATGAAATAGACCTGTAGTTTTTATTTGCGAATGTGCTCATATCCAACTTGGATTGGATAATTCTAGTTCTTTTTAATCTTGTTGTACGGAATAAAACAACAAAAAGAGACTTCATTGTAATGCAATATTTAGAGAAACAAGTGGTATCTAATAGTACATGTCTCTTTAAACAACAAGCTAGGCCGCTGTAGTGTTAAATTTTATATGATGAACATGTCTCTTTATTACCATACGAGTAGTATGTAATCATACATGACTTGGCAATACAGTCTTGGTACCAATCCGGTACGGACACATTGGCCTTTGCTATTTCGTTTAAAGAATACACCAACACTTGTGAGTACCACACGGTCTTTGAGCGGTACCATAGAGTCATAGACTATACATCTCAGTACCAGAGGGAGCATGTGGTTAGCAAACATGACCAGCTCATTACTAGGTTTTGGTAGATGTGATTAGATTTTCATTGGCATAAACCTCTATATATCTTTCCAACAAAATACTTATATTTCTTTGTTTATACATAGTAGTGTATGTAACCTTTCGAGAGAGAAAGTGCATGAAAGAGAATCTGCATCAATACGAGTCGCTGTCGAAAACATAGAGATATTGTTCACACTCTGGAACACAACTAAGCCACCGTTAGATGCCACCGTTAGAGATATTATCGTTGATTCTGTTTGATTGGTGACACAACGATTGAGAAATTAGAATCAAGATAAATTCCTCTCCACTTTTAACATATCCCTACTAGCATTACACCTGCCTCTGCTACTATATAAACTGGTACCGTGCTAATGGTTTGCTATAGCCTCTACCTCATACATAACCTCATACTTCTTAGGTATCATATACTTGATTGTTACTACATAAAAAAAAAGTAATAAAATGGATTATGTTAATATTCGTCGTCAAGCTGCTTCTATAAGGAAAGGTCTTTTTGATCAGGTTTGTATTTCTTTGCAGGAGATAATTTTCTTTTCCCGTCTTAATTTATATTAATATATACAACGTATAATCCCTCTATACAGCATCATATGTAATCATATTTGCCCACCCCAAAAGAAAGATTTTGAAGTACTCAAAGAACAAAGCAAATTTCTGAAACAATTTTCTGTTGAGCAAGAACAGATTAAACATCTCCTGCATAGGTTGGTCATGGTTATTATGTTGTGAAGAGATTGGTAACTAGTTACACATCTTCATTTTTCTGTTCATGCAAATAAGTAATGGCTGGAAGTCTCAGAGTTCATAATTAAATACAGTTGACATGATTCAATATGAGAATTGAGTAAGAGTAATATTCAATATAAGGAAAAAGCTTGGTTGTTAGTCGAATAACGAATAAAAGTACTGGATAGGTCCTCCAATTATATGTAAGTGTACAATATGTGTCTTTCTACATCAAATAAAAGGAAGAATCTTCAATAATTTTAGAAAGCTACTTTTCAGAAGGTTTATTTCCGGAATTATGAGGCTTTCTTTATGCCATTTCTAGAAAATTCAAGATGTACAAGTCATGTGACATGTGACGTGTGACTCGATAATAATAATAAAAAGAGGCAACAACAACACGTGACTCGCAAGTTGCAAAAGTATACTCAAATTTTTTTATGGTTGCAGGGTTACTTAGATGATCAATTTTATCAACTAGAAGATTTACAGGATGATGCAAGCCCTAATTTTGTAGAAGAAGTTGTCACCTTGTTCTTCAGGGATTCTCTGCGGCTAATGGCAAACATTGATCAAGCCTTGTGAGTACATAGTCTTAGATTGAGGACAGTTCTACCCTTTTTATTTAATATAGTATGAATTCAAAAAAATTGTTCTGTAGGGATAAGTGCGCAAAAGATTTCAACAAGCTGGATGTTTACATGCAACAATTAAAGGGAAGTTGTACAAGGTAGGTATCGTGGCTTTTTATATGTCAGTATGTTACAATATGTTAAGATTGCTACACAAGGCTAGAAGATCGATCAAAATTTGTTCTTAGTTTGGCTCGTTATTTATTTTTATTTTTTGTGTAGTATCGGTGCTTCAAAGATGAAAACTGAATGCACCGCCTTCAGGGATTACTGCCGAGATGAAAATAGTGAAGGGTCTCTCTCTCTCTCTCTCTCCCTCTCTGTCTCTCTCTGTCACTAATTTGTATTTATTGCCCTTTTGTCTTTTATTTTTTTATCAGTTTACTTTTGACTTCCCATTTCTTACATGTAAGTGTGTTATGCAGATGTATGAGGTCCTTCCAGAAACTTAAGAGGGAACATTCTGTTCTGAGGCAGAAATTGGAATCCTACTTTCAGGTTTTCTTTCCTGCTTTTTCCTATAACATGCATGCATACACTACATGAAGAAGTGTTTTTTTCTTCCTTCTAATTCCATTCCTATCTGTTTAATTACAAGGAAGTACCATTCTTCCACAACCCTTTATTTGATTGATGGTGGTACTATTTTTGCTGATGCTTGCTCAACTTGTTTCTCTGACCCAGTATACGTTTCCAACTTGAACACACCCATCACCCATGCCTTTGGGAGAGAGAAAATCATTAGCAGTGTACTTGTTTATTCAAACTGAAGGGCGAACGTTTAATATTGTTCACATTCTTGAAACATCTTTGGTGGTCTTGTCTGTAAATAGACTAAACTTTTCTTTCTTTCATCCCAAACTTCATGAATTTGCTATGATCAATGGATCTTATGTCACAATAAACAATATTTTAATTGTAACTTCATAGTGATTATTCTCCTACTGTTTGCTAGTTGTTAAGGGAAACATGAAATAGAATATTCCTAGGAATTGCAATGAAAAAACTGTTTGGAATTCATTCCAATTTTGTGGTAGTGTTATTCCTAGGAATAGCAGTTCAGGTGATGTGATTGTCTTTTGTAACTTTCAATATTTCGACTTGCCTCAATGTGCATGCAGTAAAATAGTATATTGTATGTGTAATACTAACAAGATAGATGTTCCCTGTTTCTTGGTTCCTTTTACCAGCTATTGCGACAAGCAGGTCCCATCGAATGTGCCACCAGGCCGAGCATGTGATACATGGATAGGACTTGGAGCCTTTTGGTATAGACAATGTAGACATGTATCTGACAAAAATAAGAGGGTTATGTTAGTTGAGTTGTTGCATGTAACTTAGGCCTTGTTTGTTGAATAATTTGCTTACGGTAATTGTTCGAGGTGGTTGGTAGTGTAATAAAATGTTACCGTATTTAGTTATCTTGCTTTGAGCCTGTCTGAGTACTTTTTTATTTCTATGTTATATATGTTAAATTACAAAATGATGATGATGATGATATCTCGCCTATTCAGGATACCATTTTCTGGTATGTTGTTCTTTACACCTTGCATCACTAAACAAACATAACAGCCACCTATTTCCCTGACCTCTAACTTTCTGTTTACATTCGATTAATTGCTGCTAAAGATTGGAGTTTACAGTTTTTACTGCGTGGCTTGTATAAAATGAAAAAAACATATGGGCTGGTTAAGCCCCATTTGACTTTGTTCAACAGAAATGATTCCACCTTAAAGGCCCATTAGTCGGGTGACATTTTTATTTGGTTTTCACCATTGATACATTTAGGCTTTCTTTTCATCTCAAGACCATAAAGAAGATAGAATTCACATCACCCCCGGTACCGTAATAGAGAATCTTTTACAATTACTTGATCTGGACCGTTCTTTTTAACTTGCATGAATCTCAAAGCCCAATAATATTGCCCCTTCTGTCAGCCCGAATTCCAAACCGGCTGGGAGTTAATCTCAAACCGTAAAAGAAGAATTGTAATAGGGAATCTTTTACGGTACTGAGGAGGATATGGATCTCTCAAAATGATGCACAAATTATGTAAACAGGGACTTTCCACCATAAAGGCCGACTTATATAATCTACATAGGAAGTCATTCGATTATTTATTGCATCCAACTCATTTGATTTACCAAGTCAAAAAAGAACAACCCAGCAAAGTAAGCAGGGACTTTCCACCACCCATCAGGCAAATGTTCGTTTGATTTTTTTGGACCCCGATTCTTACTTTGCAGAGGACTCGAACGATACCACGGATGACGAAGACGACCATGAAGACAGACGACTCAAACACAAAAAGGGAACGATGCGTTAGCTACCGTTGCTGAAAATGCGGCGAGTAGTTTCACCCGCTGTGCGAAGGCGACGTGGAACACGAAGGGAAAAATGACCCCTGCAGGTTCAAATCCTGGTGTGCTCGGACTGCCAAGTAATTGAAGATGCAAAAGAAAATATATATCGAGGAAGACGACAACAATCACTTTGACAATGAGATGAGTGCAGACGAGTATTTCACCGATAACGACTTCGACGAATAGTTGTTCCATGTCATTGTCATTACTATTATCTATCTTGTACTGAGCATTTTTTTGTTATTATTTGTGCAAGGATTATTAGTACTTTATTACCTTATTACTATTTAACTTTTGACAAACTTAAACAACTGCTGAGCAGTCTCTTTTGTATGAACAATTTAAACTTTTAATGAACTTGATTGTCAAGATTCATTTTTTTCGAGAATGAAAATTTTGAAAATCACTATTTTCGAGAAGGAAAATTTTGTAAACTACTATTTTCGAGAAAGAAAACTCTATAAATCACTATTTCCGAGAAGTACAATTCGTAAAAACAACAATATCGAGAAGTAAAACTCGTAAAAACATCGACTAAAGTAATTACCGAGAAATACAACTCGTAAAAACAACAATACCAAAAAGTACAACTCGTAAAAACAACAATACCGAGAAGTAAAACTCGTAAAAACATCAACTAAGGTCATTATATATCGAGAAGGAAAACTCCAAAACCATAGCTTCTGAGAACAAATTAGTTACAAAAGAGAGTCATGGGCAGTACCTGCATAGGCGGAAGAACCCACCTACTCGGAAACACACTTTTTCGAACAAATATTCTCGAAATATTATACACACAACAATGACCCTTAATTCTCAAAAGTACCTCGTGAGATAGCACTAAAGGCTACCTACTCGAGAACCACAAATACAATACCCAAATACATAGGAGCAATATACAAACGAAACAAATTCCACTCGGAAATTGACCAGTTTAATTCAACCTCGAAAAGAACTCCACACAGGGAGTCCCCGACCAGTTTAGATCAACTCCGAGAAAATCTCAACCCAAGGGCTAACCAGTTTAGATCAACTCCGAGAAAATCTCAACCCAAGGGCTAACCAGTTTAGATCAACTCCGAGAAAAACTTAACTCAAGGGCTTATCAATCTAGATCAACTTCAAGAAGAACATCACTCAGGGTAACAGACCCGAAGCTTCAGAGGCTAATGATAGGGCCATGTATCAAAAGGCCTTACAAACTACTCATTGGCCAAGTACCAAGCCCATTAGGCAAATCCACTCGGCAAGCCCAATCGGCATATCTGTACGATGTCGTGTCACAACCGACCTACTGACCTGACAACCTATAAATACCCCAAACTCACTGATACGGGGGTTCACAAATCACGCACACAAGATACATACAGAAAAGAATCGCGTACCTTACCGAATCTATATCTCGACAACACCAAGCACACACGGCCTAGCCTCTCTCAAGCTAGAACGTGTCCCGACAACCGATAGCCTGTTCTTCCCTGAAATAGATCGTATCAGTGAGAAATACCGTAATCAGTAAGTATATGCATGACTCGTAACATTAAGCTGATAAAAATCTTTAATATCTCTGCTAAGTCGAGCTTGATTTGATTAATTTGACTCAATTTTGTCCAACTCGGGTTGTTTGCAATTCTAAGTAGGCAGCCAATGACTGTGCACTAAAATTTGGATAACGGACAACACAATGATAAATGAACACAGGCGGAAAAAATTTCTTCTTTATTAGATCGGACTCCTAGCAAAGCTACCCGCCTACCCGCACACTTTCCAGTTTCCAACGATTTAAACACCGGGTGACTCGTGAGATTTGCCAAGTTGCAATTTTAAACTACCCAGACCCGTTCTCATGCGATCACCATGCATCGATTGGAATTAGTTAATTTGGAACAGCTTTTGAGTTCAAAAGGTAACGTGAAGAGTTACTCCAAATTGTAAAATGAACTCATGGGCTTATTACTTTGTTTCCAACATGCCGAAATTTTTAAATATACCATTTGTTAAAAAAAAAAATAAACTAAAAAATTACAAAATCTGAGTATTTTTAGATCTACCACGACTGCAGACACTGGTGTGGCCTCAAATACTCGAGACCGCACACATTCTACGGCCCCATATTATTTTTTTTTACATACTATTTATTAATAAAAAAACAAATTGGTTTCTTGTTTTCTGTATCCAAGAAGTTCAAAAAAATTAGTTTCTTGACATGCGCATGCACAGAAATCAAATTTTTTTGTTTTTATTAATAATTTTTCTGTAAAAAAAAATAACATGGGCCACAGAATGCCTGTGCTGACCCCTGGCTGGGGCAGCAGAATGCATGTGCAGTCTCGAGTATTTGGGGCTGCACCGGTGTTCTGCAACCGTGGTAGATTTAGAATTGCCCAAAAACCGTGGTTTTTTGGTTTTTTTTTTTTAAATGGTAACTTTGAAAATTGCGGTCCAACGTGATAACGAGTAAAATGAATTATTTCATCATTAACAGATTAATGTCCACAAAACCATCCAATTAATAATCTTTAAGATAGTATGCTTACCTGTTTCACATTATTAGTGCTCAAAGCAGATGATATTTCTTAGGTTCCAAATGGTCCAAGCAAGTGCACTAAATGCAATTAAAAAGAATTTCCTATTATTACTCGGCAGAGAAAAGGCAAAGTTCAAAATATCATCTATATTGTGACAGTGTTTTAAAAAATGTTGACATTTTCCTAGCCAGATTCAGACCTGCCTAACTCTATAACATCGTATAAATAGGTGGTCTATGGTTTCCTCTTTATCACAAAAATGACATTTAGTGTTCCCTAACCATCCTCGTTTTATTAGATTAGACTTTGTCAGTATTATTTATTTTTCTTTTAGTGAGTAACTACATGAACACTCTATTTTTGGAAACAAATTCTACTACTGTTTACTCTCCTCCTTTTAGTAGGATGAAAAGATTTAACAAGAACCTTAATCCAAAAACTATATTATCCCATTCGTTAGCGACTAATGAGGTTTATATAATTTGTATTTGCGTATTGTTTTCGTGTCAAATGTTGTACTTGGCATATTTGATGGGCCGGTACAATACAAGGGCCAGGGCACAATTGTTGGTTTCAACTTTCAAGAAGAGGCAAATACAATAATTACGAAGGCACGGGACATGCCGCGTTGACGTGAGAACACGTGATTTAGGGGTGTTCAAACGGTCGGTTCGGTTGAAACCGAACTAAAATAACTAAATCAAATTTTTTTTGGTTTTTAAAAATAGAACCGAACCGAACAAACCGAAATAAATTTTAGTTTGTTCGGTTCAAACCGAAGTAACCTATTGGTGTCTAGGGGTGTTCATCGGTTCGGTTCAAACCGAACTAGGCAAACCAAAGTTATAATTCGGTTTCAAAAATAACCAAACCGATTTAGCATTTCAACCGAACCAAAGTTTTATTTCGGTTTGTTCGGTTCAAACCGAATATATTAATTTTTTTATTTAAAGCAATTGATTTATAATAAACCGAAGTATATTAAGAAATAAACCGAGGTATTAAGAAATAAATCGGGATATTAAGAAATAAACCGAAGTATTTAAAGCAATTGATTAAGAAATAAACCGGGGTGCTCCGGACCAAACTCATAATATATAAAATTTCGGTCGGTTTGGTTATTTCGGTTTTCAAATTTTTCAAACCAAACCGAACTGAAATTATAATTCGGTTTTAAAAAACAAACCGAACTGAACCATTAAACCAAAAAAACCGAACCGTTTAGTCCAAACTAATTCGGTTCAGTTCAAAACTGACTAAACCGGACCCAATGAACACCCCTATTGGTGTCATTATTAACGAAAATTACGCATGTTCATACACAAGTTGTTCAATTCCATACAAAATATGTAGATGTTCTAAAATATTTAAACTAAAATGAAAGAAGGGAAGCAATGATTGAACCAATCAAAATATAAATCATACAGTGGTTTGAAAAAGGGCCGGGTCGGGTCGGTCCGGTCCAAACCTGCCCGGTCCCCGGGTTGACTCGGGCACGGGTTAGCCCGGGTCAACGGGTTGAGTCGGGGGGGGGGGGGGGGCGGGTTGGGGTCTGACTCGGCCGATCCTAACCCGGTCTAAACCCGGCGGGTTAGGTCGGGGCGGGTTAGGTCGGGTCGGGGGTCGGTCCGGTCCGGTTTTTTTTTTTTTCGGTTTCTGTTTTTTTTTTTCTGTTTCCAGAGAGGCAGAGAGGGCAAGACAGAGGCAGAAACGTTTTTTTTTGGCATTTTTTTTTTATTTTTTTTTATTTGAACTCAATATATTTTTGTTATAACAAAATCAAATTAAGTTAAAACCGAATTTTGTTAAAACCAAATTAGTCTAAAACCAAATTATTCTAAAACCGAGATATACCGAATTAGTTTAAAACCGAATTATTTTTTATCTTTAAAACCGAATTATTTTAAAACAATAGATTTAAAAACAAAAGTTACCCTCCTCCTTTATTCCGGGCTTGGGACCGGCTATGTAAAATAACATAGGCGGAGTTCTAACTTTTTTTTTTTGTTAGTAATTATTCTTTAAAATGAAACAATTGAAATATTTAGAAATTATAATTTAAAAAAATAACAATAAAGATTAAAAGAGGTTAGAATTTTATACCGACACTACCTATCTAGTAGTTGTTGTGCATATACCATAGGTCGCTCTCTTGCTCACCGTCCGAATCCTCGTTAGGCTCAGGTCCCTCGGTACCGCTTTCTTGAGTGTCGACACCGGATGATGACGCTTCCAATCTCATGGCATGTTGCGTGCGATTTTCAGCATCAATCCAGTCTTTCAAGCACACAAGTCTCTCGAAAACATGTGCTCCCAGCTTACTTCGTTTATCGGTAAGGATCCTGTTCGCCGAGCTAAAACAGGATTCAGAAGGGACGGTTGACACGGGCACGGCAAATATGTCGCGGGCCATCATCGCCAGTGTTGGATAGGCAGTTGCATTCCTCCTCCACCAATCCATGAAGTCAACTCCTTCATTTTCGGTGGTCCCCAAACAGTAGCTCATTAACTCGTTCGTGTTACCTTGGGATCCCGTCGGGTCGTCATCATCCTGAAAATCGCCTAACAATCCAGTACTGCTGTGTGTGGATAGACTATTAAAACAATAGAAAAAAATTAGTGGACAAATAATGTAGATATTATAAATAATAAATATTAAAAGCATATGTATATTTATATTCATACCTCACGCCACCGGTCGGAGGCGGTTGGTCGGCATTTCTTCTTTCGCTGTATATGGCAAACATGTCCTCCAATGCCTTTTGTACGCGGGGCTCCTCGTCCCTCCAGTTTAATTTTAGATTTCTCTTGTAGGCTTGAAGTATTTTTACCGTGAACTTCTTCTTGTATGCCGGATGGAGGCAGTTTGCGAGAACGGTCAAGAGGGGTACCTCTTCCCAATATTTAAGAAATTTTACCTTCATGGCTGCTACGATCGGATGGAGAGGGGAATCCTCACTATCCCTATCTTCCATATCACGGTACACCTTGGAAATATAGTAGAGATGGTGCAGCAACTCATGTGCCGTCGGTGTGTACGAGCAAGATAATTTCACGGTTGCGGTGAAAAAGGTTCCAAGGAATTGTGCAAGCATTATTATTAGCTGCCATTCGGGGTCGGTGAGTTCCAAAGCTTGTCCTTCGTCCGTCGATCTCAACATCTCCCCTATAGCCGCCTTGTAAGGAATGCATCGGTGCAGCATCCTGTAGGTGGAATTCCAACGGGTGTCTATATCCCAAGGTACCCTCATTTTGCCCAAACCTATTCTTTCGCACAAAGCTGCGAAATTTTGTTTTCTTTCTTGGTTTGAATAAATATGGGCAAGACCTCCCTTGAATTTAATTATCAAGTCCTTTACGGCTTCTACCTTAAGACCATCTTTTACAGTAAGGTTTAGTATATGGCAAGCACACTTTTGGTGAAACAGTGCACCATTCATGATTGGGTTTAGGGACCGGATGAAATGATCGATAGACGCTACATTGTTGCTAGCATTATCGAACGAGATAGAAAAAATCTTGTTCCGTAAAATCCCTTTTTAGATTATATTCTTGTAAAACCTCAATAATTGAATGGTAAATAACTTGTGCAGTGTGCGGAGACTCTAACACCCGAAAACTTAAAACCCGTTTTTGTAAAACCCAATTCTCATCGATCCAATGACCGGTAATACAAGAGTACCCTAGGCCGTGTTTACCGGCAGTCCATATATCGGAGGTAATGGAGACATTATAATTGGCATATCCAAATGTAGCTAGTAGCTCGTTTTTCTTTTGGATAAACTGGTTTTTCATTTCACGTACCATTTTTCTATGATGGATTTTCTTATACAATGGTTGAGCTAACCCCCGAATGCATAGCCGGGCAAAACTACTACAATTACCCATACTAATTGGTTGTTCCTTGTGGGCAATATATCGGGCAAATTCTTCAAGCATTATTTTTTCATCATATCTTTGGTGGGTTCTACTACCATCCGGGTTCATAAGGGTTTGGACTAACCGCGGGTCCGCATTTTCTTGCGGTAACTCACCCTTTTTCGCATGACCATCGGCATGTTTCTTAAAAGTGGACATACCATTTGCAAGTTTATACTCGTAAATAACCTTGCAACCGCGTACCTTACATTTTAGAGTACGGACAACTCCACTCGCATTCAATGTCCTCTCATAATACCGCCACCAATCCGCCTTGTATTCGGGTGTCTTGGTTTTCCTCTTCTTCGGTGGTTCGATGGGAATGGAAGCAACAACTTCGGCTTGGGTTGCGGGGACAACTTCAATTTCCGGGACACTTGTCGAGGGACCGCTTCCTATAGGGGCGGTGTATTGAGTCGATCCTGTAGAAGCCGTACCTGCTCCATATGAAGGGTTAGAATAATAGTAATTAGGTGGTGCCATTTGGGATGGATTTTGTGGATAATAGTTAGGATATTGTTGATGATAAATAGGTGGTGGCACTTGGGAGGGATATTGTGGATACGGCGGTTGCACTTGGGAGGGATTTTGTGGAAAAAGTTGTGGTTCTTGTTGTTGAATCATACTTTCTATTGCGTCCATATTTTGATGTTGACCATCGGGCGTAGGGTCGAAAAAATCGGTGGAAGCTCTATGCACCCAAGGTTCGTCCGCCATTTGTTCTACATATTAAAATTAAATCCATTCAAAATAAATCCGAAATTATCTAACCTATTTAAATGTAAATCTAAATTCAATATAAATTAGATTAAATATAAATTAAATCTAAATTAAATCTAAATTACGTCTAAAATAAATCCAAATTAAATCTAACATAAATATAAATTAAATATAAATTAAACTAATTAAAAGAAAAAAAAAACAATTCAAATTTAAAAAATAATAAGTCTAATTCAAATTTAAAAAATATATTTAAAAAAATAAGTCTAATTCAAATTTAAAATTTAAAAAAATAAGTCTAATTCAAATTTAAAAAAAATAAGTCTAATTCAAATTTAAAAAAAATAAGTCTAATTCAAATTTAAAATTTAAAAAAATAAGTCTAATTCAAATTTAAAATTTTAAAAAATAAGTCTAATTCAAATTTAAAAAAAATAAGTCTAATTCAAATTTAAAAAAAATAAGTCTAATTCAAATTTAAAAAAAAGGTCTAATTAAAATTAAAAAAAAATAAGTCTAATTCAAATTTAAAATTTAAAAAAATAAGTCTAATTCAAATTTAAAAAAAATAAGTCTAATTCAAATTTAAAATATAACATATTTCTAACATATTCAAATGTAACCTATTAAAAATAAAGATAACATATTTAAAAATAAATCTAACTATCCAACAAATTCAAAAATAAAAAATAACTAAAAAATCTAACCTATTTAAGATAAATTCGAATTTAAAAAAATAAAATCTAGTCTATTTCAAAATAAATCCGAATTTCAAAATAAAATCCAATAATCTAACATATTCAAAATTTAAATTATAACTCTAACAAAATCTAACAAATCTATTGTATATTGAAGTAACAAATCTAAAATCTAACAAATCTAACATATTCAAAATTTCAAAATCTAACATATTCAAAATCTAACAATAGATTTGTTAGATTTGTTATAACTCTAACAAAATCTAACAAATCTAAGAAATCTAACAAAATCTAACAAAATCTAACAAATCTAAAATCTAACATATTTAAAATCTAACAAATCTATTTATCTAACCTATTTATAAATAAAATAACTTATTTTAAAAAGTAAAATCTAACCTATTTCAAAATTAAATACAATAATCTAACATATTTAAAAATAAATCTAAAATCTAACATATTTGAAAATATTCAAATGTAACCTATTAAAAATAAAGATAACATATTTAAAAATAAATCTAACTATCCAACAAATTCAAAAATAAAAAATAACTAAAAAATCTAACCTATTTAAGATAAATCCGAATTTAAAAAAATAAAATCTAGTCTATTTCAAAATAAATCCGAATTTCAAAATAAAATCCAATAATCTAACATATTCAAAATTTAAAAAAGAAAATATAACATATTTATCTAACCTATTTATAAATAAAATAACTTATTTTAACAAGTAAAATCTAACATATTTCAAAATTAAATACAATAATCTAACATATTTAAAAATAAATCTAAAATCTAACATATTTGAAATTATTCAAATGTAACCTATTAAAAATAAAGATTACATATTTAAAAATAAATCTAACTATCCAACAAATTCAAAAATAAAAAATAACTAAAAAATCTAACCTATTTAAGATAAATCCGAATTTAAAAAAATAAAATCTAACATATTTCAAAATAAATCCGATTTTCAAAATAAAATATAATAATCTAACAAATCCAATAATCTAACATATCCATTATCCAATAATCTAACATATTCAAAAATAAAATCCAATAATCTAACATATTCAAAAATCTAACAAATAAATGTAGCTTATTTATCTAACAAATTTAAAAATAAATCCGAATTTAACAAAGAAAAACTAACAATATTAAAAATTACTAACAATATCTAACAATTACTAAAAATTACTAACAACTACTTAAAATTACTAACAATTACTAACAAAGTAACAATTACTCAAAATTACTACAAATTTCTAAACATTACTAACAATTACTTAAAATTATCTAACAATTCCTAACAATTACTAAATTAACCTATTTAAACTAATTCTAATTATTTAACAATTACTAAAAATAAATCTAACCTTTTAATCTTGCGGAAAAATCTTGCGGGAGGTAGAATGAAAAAAATCCTTCGTAATTCCTCTACTTTCGTCTTTCGTATTCCTTTGCGTATTTGTAGAATGAAATAAATTGCAACTCTTTTTTTTTAAACAATAAAAAAAAAATTGAGAATAATAAAAATATTGAGAGTATGAGAATATGAGATTGAGAGAATAAGAGATTGAGAATAATGAGTATGAGATGTGAAAATTTATGAAGAATGGGGGTATATTTAAGGGTGTTTTGGGGGGGGGGGGGGAATCTGCCGTTGAAACTCAAAAAAATTTCAAATTTCGGTGGGGGGGTCGGGTTGGCTCGGGTCGGGTCGGGTCCCGCCGGGTTTGACCCGGGTTTCGGGGGGGTTAGGTCGGATTTGACCCGGGTTAGGTCGGGTTAGGGTCGGTTCACCCGGGTTCGCCCGGGTTTGAGGGGGTTTAGTCGGGTTTTGGGTCGGGTTAGGTCGGTTCGGATCGGGTTTAGGCCGGTCCGGGTCGGGTTCGGGTAGACGGGTTGAAACGGTGGGGGGAGGTCGGGTTTCGCCCAGAAAACCGCATCCGACCCATTTTAAACCCGACCCATCCCTTTAGGACGGTTCGGGTCGGGTTCATGCTCGGATCCGGGTCAGTCCGGGTCCGGGTCCCGGGTTAGACCGGTCGGATAAAATCAATACACTAATCATACTTGAACCAATATAATTCGGTCATTTCGGTTTAGTCGGTTTTGAAAAGTCTAAACCAAGCCGATCCATTTAAACTGAAATAATTCAAAATTTCAACCGCACCGATCCATTTAAACCAAAAAACCGAACCATTTAAACCGAAATTTTTCAGTTCGGTTGAAAACCGAACCGTTTGAACACCCCTACACGTGAATGTGTACGTCAATTCATGTTTAAAGGCGCAACTAAAACAAACTCTTCACATCCATCCAAGGACTTATCAACCTACATCGCCAATCAAACAGAAAAAGAAAATAGAGCCAATTACAAAACTCATTAATCAGTTATTTAACGATACATTATTTATAACTCATATAATAGAAATGTACAACTTTTCAAACAAATCAGATTAATTCATACAAATACATCAAATCACTCTTCCGTGTTAAATTAATTGACAATAACAACAACAACTGCATCTAAATTTCTTTGAAAATACTTCATTATATGTTCGTCAATTGTATCCCTTTACATGTGATTTTATTTCCTTTTCTTTACATGCGTGATGCGTCAAACATAATCTCAAGTTCAAAACCCGCTACCTTGTTTTTTAAGTTTTAAGTACATGTTCGGCAGTCAGGCTTTAGACTCCTTGTAACTCTTTAGATGCTTAAGCGGGCTGAACAACAACTCCTTAGATGGGCTTACAACATTTTTTTTAAGCTTCCTTAGGACAAAATACTAAGCTGACCCACTCCCCTCCTTACGGTAGAGTACCTCCTTAGAGTCCATTTTAGCCCTTTTTCTTACTTTTTTTACCCTCCAACTTAAGCTCTGTTCATTTATTTATATTTTTCATTGTCACTCTCTCTCCTTCCCACGCTTCTCTAGACAGGTGAAAACGAAAATTTTCATCTCCCGGCGTCCGTCGCAAGCTTGTCAGCGACGAATCCATTGATTCGATGTCATAGGAGACTTCACATCAAGACGCTCTGTCAATCAAGATTCAACTTGATAGGTTTCATTGCCTCAATCTCTCATATTGCATTCGTTCCTCATCTAATACTTGAATGTCATTTTTTCTTAGTCGTTTTTGCTTTTTTAGACTACATTCTTGCTTATTCCTGACAATGAACAATTTCGCATATTCTGATTTTTGGTTTTTGCTTAGATTTGATAGTACGAACTTGGTTTTTGCTTTTTTAGATTTCATTTTTTTTCTCTGATTTAAGATGCTAAAGTTTGTCTGATAGTGGACAATTTTGTACCAAGTTGTTGATATTTCATTTTCCCTTCTATTATTTAGTATAGTTAGTTTGTATTTCTGATTGTTGTTTAAATTTATCTCATTTAGGGAGAAATAGTGATTTAGTGAGATTTAGACAGAAATTCAATGCAACTTCTTACTGCTAAGCAAGTTATTTGACCAATTTTACAAGAGCACTTCTAACATTGATGTTTTAATTTTTACTACGATACCCAAAATTAAGGAGTACATGAGTTCATTTTTTAGATCTCTAATTTGTTGTAGGTTAATTATGGATATACTTGTAGAAGAAACTTGTGAAATTAGAGACAAGAAGGGTAAGGGCCGAGTTAAGAAAAAAAGATGCGAACACTGAAAGTAGGGAGAGAGATGCAAATTGGTCTAATTGGGAGACCAACATGCTCTTGAATTTGTTAGAGGAGGTTCAAAGTAGACGACAAGACCCAAATAGTGATGGCGAGTACAACGATCACGAATGGAGTTGCGTGTATAATGAGTTCACCAAAAATAGCACACAAAATCGTGCTTTACCGAGTTTGAAGCTGTGCTGGAAAAACTTGAAATATGATTTCAGTTTTTTTCAGTACATGGCAAATCGTAGTGGATGTACTTGGAATGAGGATACACACCTGCCAGATGTGCCCAAAGATGTTTGGACAGATTTTAAGGAGGTATTTGAGCATTCACAGTTTGTTAAGCTTTTAATCAAAGAAAATAGGTTTAGGTTTTACATAGTGTTAGTATTTTTTCTGGATTTTTTGTCTAATGCCTCATAAGAAACAAACTGAGTAGGCCTAGACACTGAGTTGGTCGGTATTACATTTACACCTATGAAATAACTGTATTTCATCCTAGTACTTAATGAGTTGAGAAGCTTCGAACTTATGCTGATAAAATGGGATTCCACCAAGTAGTGTACCAGTACTCACAGTTGGAGTATTGGATCTCACTTATATGATACGGTATATGAAATCAAATGTGAGTTTACTCTTTGTAGTAAATATGTCATTAAACTATACCAATACAAACCATTGATTCTTCTAAACTATAATATACTCATAATGCTTTGTGCAGAAGGACCCTAATCGATATAAGAAGTACTTCAACAAGACTTTCCCATGGTACAATCGAGTGGAGACTCTTTATGAAAAGAGCATAGCCTCGGGTTCATCAAATATAACCACCGCACCAAATCGTTCAATTCCCCGCACATTCGGTGAAATTTCTAGCTCTAATCATGACATTGCCACGACTCAACAACAAATTGATGATTTCAGCAACTCTGAATTTCAGGTGACGGCAGATAGTGCTGAGGTAGCTCATGAGCCCATTTATGAGTTTGTTAATCCTTCACCAAATGTGCCGATTTCAGAGCCAATCGATCCCATACCAAATGTACTAGTTTATGAGCTAATTCATATTCCTCCTTCGCAGAATCGTAAGAGAGGTAACAACTCGGGTGATCAGTCCTTACGTCGTACCAAACTGAAACAAAGTGTTAATCGCATGGATGAATTTGCTGAGATATTCCTTTGCTAGCAGAAGGGAAAAACTGAGCTGATTGCTCAATTGGGCCAAGCAAATCAGGTACATGATCAGCTTTTGAACAAGCTAGAATCCTTGGCATTACCAACAGCAATTCACGTGGATATGGAGATGAGTTTGGCCAATTCTTGGATAAGAGGTTGGTTTATGAAAGAAGTTGATAACAAACGCTTGATGGCGATTGTCAACCATGCAGTTGGATTGTTTCGGTCTGGTTAACTACCTCTCAATTTCTAACCAGTCCAAATACACTCGATAGATTTGGACTACTTTTGTTAAATAGGTTAATGATATATTGACTTTTGTTCATATGACATAATTTATTATAGTTTATGTCATATTTTTGGTATAGTAGATTATATTTTGAACTTGGATCACAATATACTTGGTGATTATGTTTTTTTCAATTATGGTGTACTAAGCGTCAAATGCTAATTATATGTAATTGTGTTAAACATCTAAAATCAAATTTGGTGATTATGTTTTTACTTTATTATGTTGTGTGATTAATATATACTTTTTTGAATTAAGCTCGTCCAACTATTTGATGCAAATTGTAGTATTTTTGGTTGTATTATTTATTTATTTATTAATGTGCAGATGCATTCTTGTAGTTTGTACATATTAATAATTTAATTGAATTATTGTAATTTGTACATTTAATAAGTTAATTGAATTCTTGTAGTTAATACTGTTAGATGTTCTTTCCAGTTGATAATCACTCTACATGTTTTATAATAGAAAGGGTAGTATAGTATTTAACATGATATCTCATGTAACGATATATATTTTATTCAATTTAAGCTTCATTGCTCTAATCTTATATGTGCCGAACAACTCTTCCTTAGTACAACTTAAATTCTTAAGCTGCAATCCTCTTAAGCTTCCTTGTCAAACACTATCTTCCTTAGCACATAAGCTGCAGTCCTCTTAAGCTTCTTTGCCGAACACTACCTAAGGGCTTAGGATTTGGAATTTTTAACTTTTAAACAATGTAACTAACATGTAAGATCATCTACATCCCAACAACTCAAATGAGTTTCTAAATAACTGTTAACTTCTTTTTAGAAATTAAGGTCTCTAAAATTTGTAACTCTCACATTTCTGAAATTAATTTTTGAGTTTCTATTAAGCCACGTCAGCAATAAATTAAAAAACAGAAATAATTTGAGCCAATTATTTAATCAGCATGGAGTTTATAAACAGATTCTTAATAAGAAACTTTACTGCATAGTTTCTAAATAAGAAACTTTTTCACATCCCAGAAACTATATTAGAAACTGTCACGTCAGATTAGAAACTCTAATAGTACCAGGAATGTAGATGCTCTAAGCCTACGGGCCTTCGACAGAAAAAAAAAATGCAACTAACTTGTATGCTACAGATATTATGTTTCTTCACGCATGCGGATAGATGTTCAACTAATATTGGCCTTCAACACAGAATACCACACAGAAACGACCACACACGATCAGAAGAAGATCCAGATTACCATGAGTTTTGCTGTGTCGATTTCCAATTGTGCGGGTGCACGCGGCGCGAAACATCTCTTTGTCCGGCCATAAAGCATGTGATTGTTATTTTT
Source organism: Carex parvula (assembly GCA_025461045.1). Classification (NCBI taxonomy): domain Eukaryota; kingdom Viridiplantae; phylum Streptophyta; class Magnoliopsida; order Poales; family Cyperaceae; genus Carex; species Carex parvula. The sequence goes on from JAJGRW010002697.1 coordinate 85,849, forward strand.
TTATCGTCACATGATTGGAGGATCCAAACCCGAATTTTTTTTTATAAACTATAGTAAAAAAAAAGAATTTTATGAAATTAATATAATTATTATTTTTTTACATAAATCATAAGAACTGAAAATGTCATTGACATTTCATCTAAATTTTTTTTCCGAACCGACATGGCAATTCAGTCTGAAGTGGTTTTACAGGTTTTCATACCAGCGGCTGCAGAAAATCCGAAAATCTCTCTGGAAACAATCTCTTCTCTCTAATTTTTTTAAACCCAAAACAACCTCTTCTTTCTTCTCTTCTTTCTCCTTTCTAAGCAAACATGTTTTTCTAACCTTTCTAAATAATTTATAAGCAAACTCTAAAAAAAAAAATAGTTTGGACCGAAATGGCATCTCAATCCATGGGTGTTACATCGAAGGCTAGACCTGTTTTTATCTTAAAAAGCTGTGAAACCACCTCGGGCTAAATTGCCATTTCGGTCCGGAAAAAAAAATTCGAACCGAAATGACATTTCAGTTCTTATAATTTTTGTAAAAAAAAAATAATCATATTGGTTTCATAAAATTCTTACTTTTAGTTATGATTTATAAAAAAATTCTCCAAATCCGCACAAAGCTTGTGTTACAAAAAATTCTGGAAAATCAGAAAAATATTACATAAGAGAAAGAATCTGCATCAACTTCCATTCAAATTATATATCAGGTCTAATTGTCTGTATAAATCAGGAAACAAAAAATTATCGTCGAGCCACTCAATTCATATCCGTCACAGTTGATATCATTTGTGGTAACAGTAACACTGACGGTAGTCTGGATCCTCTGTGGCCGGGACACAACTCAACACAGTGCGGAGGTTATCTGCTAATGGAGAAACTCGTACATGATTATTTAAGGGTTCCATTTTTTACTAGATTTAATCATGGGAATATTTTAATAAGATCCGCAAGAAACGCATCAACCGATGTGATTAGATTAATGAATGAAAAGGAGACATGGTACCCCACCTCATAGGTTCATAGATTCAGTAGTTCAGCCTTCCTGATTATTTCTTTTTATTTTATAACATTTTTTTTCGGATTTTCAATGGCGGGAATACAGACATATTGAACCACTTTCTCACAATAATCTCTCTCTTGCTCCGTCTAGTCTAAAATTGTCAAGTCTACTCCAGTCTAAACCTTGGACGTGCCAACCATCAGGTAAAATTATATCTCGTTTGGTCATTCATATAATACTCCTGTCATTTCTCAAAATTACATCCACTCGAACACTTGAGAATAGGTCCGATGGGCATCGGACCTACTCTGGTTCGATGGATTTAATCACCGTCGATTTGCTTTAAGATTCGTGTAAACGCTTTAAACTTTGTGCCTGTCCGTTTCAGTTTCGTGCTCACAAATCTTAAATTAGATTGGACGGTAATTATGCTCGTTGAACCTAAAAGTTGGTCCGATGGCATCGGACCTACTCCGTTCTACCACTCGAAAGACAACAAGACCCAACAGGCCTCAAAACTAGCAGGGTGGTATTTCTGTAATTAAGTTACAGAAGTAGGGTCTTTTCTATATTATTCTAGTAAGATTTCAAAAGATTTTGGATTGATGAAAAAAAAGAATGTCAAGTTGTATCTACACCAAAGAGGCAGCGACATCTCCTTTGCTTTGCACGTCGTTAATTCATTGTCCGCACAGAGGTAAACGGCTAAGATCGACATCTAACACTGTTTCAATACTAAAAACATTAAAAAGAACACACATGGAGAAGTTTCGCATCAGACCTTATACTATCTATAATCACAAAACTCTGTAAATATAGAGTTCGTTGAAACGAACAAGTTTGTTCAAACTCTGCCAATAATGATAATCTAAATGAGGTGAATTAATAATGTGAATTCATTATTTTCTTCATTTAAATGTAAGGACGTGCCGGACACAACTCAACACAGTGCGGAGGTTATCTGCTAATGGCGAAATTCGTACATGATTATTTAAGGGTTCCGTTTTTTACTAGATTTAATCATGGGAATATTTTAATAAGAACCGCAAGAAACGCATAAATACATATAATCGAGGCAACCGATGTGATTAGATTAATGAATGAAAAGAGACATGGTACCCACCTCATAGGTCCATAGATTCAATAGTTCAGCCTTCCTGATATTTCCTTTCATTTTATAACAATTTTTTTCGGATTTTCAATAGCGGGAATACAGACATATTGAACCACTTTCACAAAATAATATCTCTCTTGCTCCGTCTAATCTAAATTTGTCTTGTCTACTCCAGTCAAAACTTTGGATGTGCCAACCATCAAGTAAAATTATATCTCGTTTGGTCATTCATATAATACCCCTGTCGTTTCTCCAAATTACATCCACTCGAAAGACGACAAGATCCAGCAGGCGTCGAAACTAGCAGGGTGGTATTTCGACAACAGTTTTATTTTGACTTTTAAATTTTAAATTTTAAATTATTAAAGTTTTTAAAATGAAAGCATGTGGAGGCACAAAAAATAGAGGCATTTGAACCCTTCTCTTATTCTAGTAACATTTCAAAAGATTTTGGATTGATGAAAAAAAAATGTCAAGTTGTGATTTGCACCAAAGAGGAACTGAGGTAGCGACATCTCATTTGCTTTGCACGTCGTTAATTCATTGTCCGTACGGAGGTAAACAACTGAAACCGACAACTAATACCGTTTAAATACTAAAGACAAATTAAAAAGAACACATGTGGAGAAGTTTCGCATCAGACCTTATACTATCTATAATCACAAAACTCGGCAAATATAGAGTTCGCTGAAACGAACAAGTTTGCTTAAACTCTGCCAATAATCAGAGGCGAGGCTACGTGTACCCTGGGGTAGGCACTTGCCTACCCCTGAATTTTTTTTTTTTTTTTTTAGAACCGGGCTTAGTCAATGCTTGCCTACCCCTATTAGTTGACTTTGCCTACCCCAGAGCCAATGATATCACCATATCATGATTTGTGATTTCTTTGATTGAGGTCCGAACTCCGAAGCTCAAACCCAAATTCCCAAAGCCCAATCGCCCAAAGAAAGCTAAGGCCGAAGAAAGCGTGACAAAGAAAGCGAAGGCCGAAGCAAGCCCCAGCGGCATTTTTTTTTGCTATTTTTTTTGAATTGTGTCTTGAATCCGAATCCGAACCCGAATCCGGTTTTTGCCTACCCTAGCTCAAATTCTAGCCTCGCCACTGCCAATAATGATAATCTAAATGAGGTGAATTAATAATGTGAATTCATTATTTTCTTCATTTAAATGTAAGATCTATCACAATCTGCGAAGGTACAAAGTTGGTGGGTTTGGTTTCACCGTTTCAGTACAAAGTTGAGGGTATTGGTGTAAATAGAAGTTAATGGAAGGACGTGCCGGAAAATATTAAAGAGGAAAAGGAAAAAAATAAAGGGAGAGCAATTAAAGGAGAAAAAAGCGTCTCCCGTTGGGTTCAAGACTTGAAGCCTGAAGGCGATTCAAAAACCCTCTCTCTCTCCTCTTCAAAGCTTGAACCCTCCAAACAGCTTTGCCTGTCTTTCTCTCTCTACACACTTTAGGTAAGAGAGCGAGGTAAGGCGAGAGAGAAGAGAGAGAACGAGAGACTAAGATCCAAAATCTCGAACTAATAACGGACGGAGTTGAAAATTTTTCGACGAATCATAGCAATGTGGCACCTCCACTCTCACTAGGGTCCAGAAATTTCCAAATTTACCCCACATTTTGTCAGTATTTTTGAAATCCCAAGTATTCAAGCAGAACCGAGTACTAGAGGCGACGATCTCCTGGAATTTATCTCGCCAGTCATCGATCTGCAATTGTACATTACGCTCAAGGGCACTTTTGCATTTTACTCCTCGACCTTTTGTGCAGTGAGGCCCCTGCTGTACGGAGCTTGAAAGAGGAATGGGGAGTGTTGACACTGAGGTTGAGGCAGGTCAGTAGCCGATCTACTTTAAATGTCTTATTTTTATTCTTTTAACATGCCAAGAGGAGTGTAATTTGGAGAAAAAGGACAGGATGGAACTATCCAAGCTAGTTGGAACGAGCCTGGAATAGGACTTCGTTCATCCTTGTTCTTGCTTTTGTTATGAAAAATGTGCAAGGATTGCGAACTACAATTCCCGCTTAAGAAGGTTTACTCTTTTTGTTTCTCGTCCTGGATCCAATATTTGTGATTCCTATAGGCTGAGAAAGAAAAGATCTTGCTCTCTTAGCCTTATTCCTGCCTTGTTATGAAATTTTGGGTACAATGCTGTACCTGCAATTTCAGGGAAAAATAATTTTTGTGTCTTTCACTTAGCTCGTAATTCTGTCTCTTGTATGAAATGCGTCCCTTGAAATGGTATATCTGTCCAATCCTTTGTTCCGACATTGTTAACTGTTTTCTGGAAATTTCAACGTTCTAACTATTCTGTAAATTCTTGACATTTTACTATTTCAGCGGACCGAAGAGCTGAATTACTGGACTGGTTGAATGAACTGTTACCTGATTTTGACGTACCGATTGATTCATCGGAGGAGGAACTGAGAAAGCAACTCTATGACGGAACTGTGCTATGCTCGGTTTTGAATGTACTTATTCCCAGTATAGCCAAGGTACTTTTTATTCATTAACTTGGTTTTAGTATTATCAAGGAGTAAGCAGATTTGGAATGGGAGCTTATTCTGAACTCATATGGTTGATACTTGGAATTAAATTGCAAGCAATAAATTGAATAAGAAAAAAATTGGGCTTTTTTGTGCTCTTGTTTCACAGGAAATTTTGAAAACTTCCACAGAGTTTAACAATCAAATGTCATATACTTAACTGTCAAAAAGTAATGATTTTTGGTTAAATTGGAAGAATTGGGCACAGTTCTATCATATTCCTGTGAATCTTGCCAAGGAACAATACCTTGCATTTTCGTGTCTCCTGATCTTAAGCATATATTTCTACTTCCTCTGATTCTTTTGTAGGGTACACATGGCGCTTATGACTCGTCAGAGCCACAAGTTGTGACTTTGAAGAAGTTTCTTTCAGTAATTGAAGAACTCGGGTTACCGGGCTTTGAAATAACGGACATTGAGCAGGTATCCATCTGGTGCCGGTTTATCCAGTGTTTAACACATTTTATGCCCCCTTTTTTGGTTTCACCTTAGTCTTCTTTTGGCTTACTGTCATTCGATTGTAGTCTTGAGGGATGTCTATGTCAAGTTGAGGCAAATTGCAAAACAGAAACCACAAATCAAAATTTCGTGCTTAATTGGAAATTGCAAGTCTTGGCCACACATTTACTGATTATTCCAAATTTGCTCGTTTTCTTATAGGGATCCATGACATCAGTTGTTAACTGTCTGTTGTCACTGAAGAACAATATAACCTCTGAGCCAGGTGAAGATGGCTCATTTGAAAACACATCCAAGATTGGAAGTGGCAGCCTGCTCAATAAGAAATGGAGAGCTCCTGCTCCTGAGCCTGGAAAGCATGCTCAAGGCCAATTGCGTGGCTCCAGTTCACCTGGTGAGGAGAAGAGGAAAGGTCATTCTGAGGCCAAGTCGCACCACACCTCTCGAGGTATGTTTTCTTTATCTTCTAGTCCTTGGTATCAGTACTGGTAATAAACAGAAATCAAGTGCGAGATAGCAAAATAATAGGAGTTGTACTTGCAATGTTACTGATGTAGTCTGCTAGACAGTCGTATCCTACTAGTATCTGGAACCCACAATCATTATCTTACCAGGTGCTAAGATAAAGATAGTATTTTATTAAATGAGCCATAAGAAGGATGGAAATCAAGCATGTTCTTCAGATCACACACAAAAGTATGAAACAGTGTGACAACTAATGAGCTGAGTACTATGGGCATCTTTTTAGTTCTCAAGAATAACAAATTTGAAACTAGAATTGAATTTAACTATGTACACAATACATAACAAAGTATACTGCTTTTCCATCCTATGAAATTGGTTATTGTGACCCATATGATTATGAAACAGTGAAAGAATTTCTAAGGTTTCTGTTAGCAACCTAATTATGTACCAGATTTTTATAAAATATCATTTATTGCATGTAACATTTTGCACATTACAGGGCAAAAATTTAGGGAAGTTTTCCAACTAAAGAAAGGCTCTTATTCTGATCTCCCAGCTGCTAAAATTTCTGAAATGATGCACTCTAATAGTTTAGATGTAAGTTTCCCAGTGACTGTTGTAGATATATTTGGACGTATTTTAAGTTGGTTCTGAAAATTGTATTCGTGTTGCAGAATGCTACCACACAATCTCTTCTTAGTGTTGTTAATGGTATTCTGGATGAAAGTATAGAGAGAAAGAAAGGAGAAATACCACATGTAAGTTTGTTATTAGTTTCAACTTCAACCAATAATTTGTATGAAGGGTACCTTTAGGTAGACCACTTGACTGGTATAATATTTCTTGGTTAATGTAACTTGGGAGACACTTTTGCATCTGAATTCATTATAAGAGGATAAATAGCCTCTTTATTCTATTTCGTCTTTTTTTTGTTGTTGTTGCTCTTTGGGGTCTTTCTTTCTCTTATCTCTATTTTACTTTTAATATTTTTGTCTGTATAGTTATTTTACTTCTATTATTTCCTTTACATAGAGGGTAGTTTATCTATTGAGGAAAGTTGTGCAAGAAATTGAGCGACGCATTTCAACACAAGCTGAACACATAAGAAATGTAAGTTCTATTTTTTCAAAAGCTCCTTTTTTTCTTTCTGGACCTCTTTATATGCGATTGAAGGTCTCTACTGGTTGCTTTGGCACAGCAAAATACCGTCGTAAAAGCAAGAGAAGAGAAGTACCGTTCAAGAATCAAAGCGCTTGAAACATTGGTCAACGGAACCAATGAAGAAAACCAGGTATGGAATTATATGAAGTGTTCTGGTATCTCGCTGCTAACGCTTTAATGCTCATACTCAGACAGTATGAGTTTTTTATTTTCTTTTTTCATTATATCTGTGTCTAGTAAGGATTTTGTAATTGAAAGAGGGTGGATTTATCTATTTGTTCATTCCATATTTTACCACTTTCTTTTGTCACAGTATTTTGCATATTGTATGGATAAGTCATTATTTATTGGTTTAATTATTTTCAGATAGTCATGAATCGGCTCCATGTAGTCAAGGTTTGTAATCAACCTGGCTTTACTTATCCATCTATATTTTAAATTTTTATTTGTTTACTTTTGTGAAACTACAAGGAAAAATATTGAAAGAGTATTAATCTTTTAAAAATTAACATTTCTAGGCAGAGAAGTCAAAGTTTGAAGAGAAAACAAAAAACAGCGAGCAAGACATTGCACGGTTAATGAAGGAGAAAGAGAATGCTGAGAAATTAATCACAAAATTGAAGAAAGAGATGGACTCTGAAAAGAAGTTGCATGAAGATCAGCGGAAACAACTCGAGACCAAGGCAAAGGAACTGGAGACTAGCTTGACTGGCAGAATAAGGGAACTTGAGTTTCTTCTAGGAAATTCTAGAAAAAGAGTTGGTGACCTGGAGACTGCATCAGAGTTGAAATTGCAGATTTGGAATAGGAGGGAGAATATCTACCAAAGATTTGTCGATAATCAACTCTATTCAGCTAAGGTTCATTTTGACCTTTACAAAATGTTACTGATGTATTGGCTAGTGATAACTGTCCTGACTTACATACAAGGGTTTCTTGCTTTTGTTTTGGGAACAAACTTAATGCATCAGGGTCAATAGCATATTGTGCTTAAACAACAAAACACTTAGTGCTTCAAAAGAAGGAAAGGAAAAGAATGATGTTCAACCAATCTAGTAATTAGGATAGTAATCCTTGAAATAAACTGTAATATGTTTATTATCTTCTTGGTGCTAATTCGTGCAATTATTTTGTCCATGTCAGAACCTAAGAATGTCATCTGATTCTCTGAAGCAAGAAGTTTTCAATATTCAGGAGAAATGGAGAGATGAAATATCTGACTTTGGTTAGGCCATTTCCTTTTATTCATTGTTTTTTGTTATCTGAAATAAATAAATTAAATAAACAATAAATGCTTACTTTTTTTGTAGGCATGAGGCTGAAAGGTTTAGTTGATGCTGCTGAGAACTATCACAGAGTTCTAGCTGAAAACCAAAGATTGTTCAATGAAGTTCAGGAATTAAAAGGTAATCTCAACATAATTTAGTGTTCTTCTGCAGAAATAGCTACCGGTAAGGGACTTCTCCTAGGTTGGTCTGACTGACAAGTGTTTCTTCTCTATTGTCAATTTTGCAGGGAATATCCGGGTTTATTGTCGTATTAGGCCGTTTCTTCCAGGCCAAAGTTCAAAATCGACCACCATTGATTATATTGGCGAGAATGGGGAGCTATTACTCACAAATCCCTTTAAACAAGGAAAAGATGGTCATAGAATGTTCAAATTTAACAAGGTGTTTGCCCCCGCTTCATCTCAATGTAACATTTTTCCCTCTTGAATTTACTTTCTAGTATTAGTCTATAATCTCATTTTTTTTAATACCCTGGAAACTTAGTTCCTAATATTGTTTCCTTACAAAAGTTAGTGTTGTTGATTTGGCTTCAAGTCCTCTAGTTGGAAACTGCTCAAGGCTCATTTTTAATGGATACAAGTTTTTGTTATCTAGAGCATAGATATGAAATCAAAATTAATGGTCAAGTAATATGAAGATTTATGATTTGTTTCTTAAAACTCCATCTCATAAATACTTAACAAGTATTCTCCATTTTATTTTAAACAGTGGAAGTCTTCGCTGATATCCAACCACTGATTCGATCTGTTCTTGATGGCTTCAATGTATGCATTTTTGCATACGGTCAAACTGGATCTGGAAAAACTTACACCATGGCAAGTTAACACATCTTTTAAATTTATTCTCATCCTGTTATCCCAGGTATTCCTTGAAAGCATAATTTGTCGATTAAGGAAATTTTATTTGGGTCTGATAAAATATTTAGACCTCTTTTTGGTTTCTTTTCTTGATAATTCTTGGGTTATGTGTACTTATTTTTGCATAATTGAAGGTAAATTGAAACTAAATCAGGTTACTTGAATTTTTGTTGAAACAGGGGGGAAAATAAGTGAAGTTTGGTTTCAGTCGTACTCCTATCAACTGAAATTTGTATATTGTAATTCTAGATTTCAATTTTATTTTATTTTTTTTGCAGAGTGGACCTGGTACATCAAAGGAAGATTGGGGAGTCAATTATCGTGCATTGAATGACCTTTTTAATATCTCATTGGGCAGAAGAAATGCATTTTTGTATGAGGTTGGAGTTCAAATGGTTGAAATATACAATGAACAAGTTCGCGATCTTCTCTCCAATGATGTTGTGCAGAAAAGATATCCCTTTTTATAATATGACATTGTTTTAATTCTACATCCGTAACTCTACAAAACTGATAGAAGCTACCCTTATATACAGCTGGTGGGGTGTGGGGGGGGGGGGGGGGGGAATTCAGATCCAGTGCAGTAACCCAATTTTTGAGTTTTGATCCAAACCGTCCAAGGTACTCTAACACGAATCTTCAAGAACCTGGACCCCACAAATAATACTGGCCCCCTGCGCTACCACCGAATAGGCACCGTACACGTCAAAACTCAAAAATTGGGTTACTTTAGGGGATCCGGACTCGGGGGTGGGGGGGGGTGGGATACCATATTCTTTGGTGCCTGCAAATTGAAAACTGCGGTTTAAAGATTTTCAATTTCAGTTACATGATGTGTAACTTGTATGGATATTCATCTAAATAGTCTTTAATACTATGTTGGCTCAGGAGCTACGTATGGGAGTAAGTGAAAGGATGGATTTATGGTACTCATGTCAAATCAGTGAAAATGTTTTTTAATTTGAATCCTTTATTTTGCATACTTTTCCTTAATAAAATTGAAACACTCGGAGTTTGGAGTACCTCCCAGCCGAACGGCCTTGTTGTGCCTGAGGCAAGCTTGCACGCTGTCAATTCTACGACAGATGTACTTGATCTGATGCAAATTGGCCAATCCAATAGGGCTGTTGGCTCCACTGCTTTAAACGAAAGAAGTAGCCGTTCCCACAGGTACTTCACAATTCATCTGACAGATCGGGATTTGAATAATTTGAAATGTCATTTGTTACCTTTTGGTGATTGTATTGGATGGACCTCTTATGGTCTAATTTGTATTTTCTGGTCTCACTTCCAATTTTTTGCTGTTATAATGGGGTTCATGTTGGAATTTGATTTTGAACTTGAGGCTTTTGATATCCAAGAAATTCAGGACAACAAGCCATTGAGGCTGGTCCTGAACACAAACACTAAAGTTCAACACAGGTACATGCCACCTTCTGCTATTTCCTCGAGGGCATGATCAATGGAATACTCTGTGTGATTATTTTTTACCAGTAGACTACTGCCTAACATTTTTTGTAATAATGTTCAGTACAAGTGCCTTGACCTTTTTATTTGTTGCTTGATACTTTTTTCTCACGAAGTTGAAAGCAATTCACAAGAAAGTTTCACTTCTCTGTTTAGTATTTATCATTTACAGCTGGAGAATCATTATTTTTTATAAGCAATCCTTATATTCTTATAGGCAAGCAAAGAATAATTTATGTATTCATGCTATTTGATTTTCAGCATTCTGACGGTACATGTGAAAGGAATGGATGTGAAAAATGGTTCCACATCCCGTGGATGCCTTCACTTGATTGATCTTGCTGGTAGTGAACGGGTCGAGAAGTCAGAGGCAACTGGTGATAGGCTCAAGGAGGCCCAACACATCAACAAGTCACTTTCTGCCTTAGGTGATGTCATTTTTGCGCTAGCTCAGAAAAACGCACATGTGCCATATCGCAATAGCAAGCTGACTCAAGTCCTACAGAGCTCATTAGGTAAATATATGGCCCAACTTTCTGTATCCCTGCAAAATTTCACCATGTTGTGTATTCTCTCGAGAAATGTATTACGCATGTCACTGAATGAAGGCAATGTTCATAGTGAAATTACTATTGTGTCTGAATTTTTCAGTTCAACACTACCAAGTACCAACTTTATAGTAACATGGCCGAGTTGCCTCTGACTTTATCATTTTGGATGTAGGAAAATTCTTTATTTGTGGGGGCAAAATTGCCGGCACTAGGAGTCTAGAACAATATATTTCTCTGTTACCTTAATCTAGAGGCTAGTGGTATCTGCGTATATCTAAAAAAATTTAGGCTTACCTAACAAAGATGAATATTGCAGACCATCTGCAATTATTGCAAGATGTGGGTCAAAATGAAAAAAAAAAAGTAAATATTGACCATCTGCAATTTTACAGAAGCAGCAAGCTGCAATAAATGCAAGCTCATAAAACTGTCTTTTGTTTGTCACTAGTTCTACAAAGAAGGTTTCTCTTTGTAAGCATTTTGCATACTTTAAAATACAACATAGAAATCCCTCGTTTGTCCCTCATCTTGGGAAAAGAAATTATTTGAAGCAGAGAAGGTTTTTTGATATTCAATGGAATTTACCTTTTCGATTACCTTATTATAAAGATTGACAGTTTTTGCCAATGTGTCAACTGTCAAGGAAGTTGTTCTATTGTAAATACAGTAAATGTTTAGCGTAATCTAGAAAAGACTCTGATTTATGTATTCACTATAGCAATCGTCTTACCACTGGTGTGTGAACCAATATAGCAAGTTCATTTAATCTGTGCCAGGCTCAGTTTTATAGATATGGTCTGTTTGCCCTCGATACTTGTATGCCACAATATGTCCAAATACATGTTTGCCTGAAATCAACTTTGGACGGGATTGAACTGGAAACTGGAAATCAAAGTGAAATTTGTATGACTTTATGTGTGTTTTGGCTGTTTATTTTTAGGGGGACAGGCGAAGACATTGATGTTTGTGCAAATAAACCCCGATGTGGAATCATATGCTGAGACCATAAGCACTCTAAAATTTGCTGAGAGGGTGTCTGGGGTTGAATTAGGGGCTGCTAGGAGTAACAAGGAGGGCAAGGATATTAAAGAGCTCCTTGAGCAGGTTGGTTTTTGTCCCATGGACTAGTCAGTGAGTTTATTTCAGGGTCTCTATACTGTTCTTGTAATCATTTGGTTTAATTTATGTTTTCTTGTTCTTTCTTTCATTTTTTGCATTCGGGGAGAGGGAGTGGAGGGCTGGTCATGTGTCTCTTCAAATATATTATCTAATCATGAATGATTACTGTTCCAGCATCTCTATTAAGTGCTAATGCATTGAGCTTGAGCACTGTACATGTCTGTTTATTAACTTTAATTCTCTCTGGGTGGAACAGATGCTGGTTTTAACCAGTAGTTTAGGCTTCTTTGTTGCCCTATATGTCACCTAATTCCACAGTTGTGGGTAATTTGAGATGATTCCACAAGGGTTGAGCAAAATTTTGTGAAATTAGATATTGATTGCACAGTTGAGGTTAATTGGGCCACAGGTTAAACACTTGGTGTAACCTATGTCATACCCATTGGGTACCGATTCCAGTTTGACCATAAGTGGAAGTTGTTATAAAATTATATCTGCATTTTATACTCAAAACTTTGCATGTTTTTATTTGTGCATCTCAGGTCTCCTCACTGAAGGATACTATAGCAAGAAAGGACAACGAAATTGAGCAACTTCAGACCCTCAAGGAACTTAAATCCAGATCAGCAAATTCAAATTCCGCACTACTCAGACACTCTTCCACTCCAAGTTACACGGCAATGGCCATCTCTAGTCAGTCCCCAGCCCAGCCACCACCATCCATTAATAACAAGTCTCTATCATATACATCTGAGAGTTACACTGAACTGAATAATAAGAGTCTTGGGATGAATGGTGCAGGTCACGGTGAGGGTTTGGATGAAGGGGAGGATGAAGAGAGTGAGGGGTCAGAAGGTGGCTTCTCTGTCGGAGGTGAAACTGACTGCTCTTTAGGCAGTGGTTTTGAGTTTGTACCCAAACCGGGCGAACCTGGATCAGAGAGGTATGCGACTTCATAATACTAGTTCCGACTTCCATCTAATAAGTTTTGGGTTTCACCTGTTGACAACTCCGGGAGTGATTTAAAATAGAAGATAATATTCATATAATATTGCTAATATTCTCTTTGTATCAGGCAAAGGAATGGGCATAAAATAAGCAGATCAGTTCCGAGAAGTGGGACCTCTCGTCTGAAGATTAAAGATTCCCTCAATTCTCCGGCCCCTGGTACCTACACAATAAAATATGTTACCTGTTTAATACTAGTTTTATTACTGTATTAATAAATGTTATTGACTTGTTTAATCTCTCTTAGGTCTTCTTAAGACAACTACAGGCCAAACCACGACCAGCTCAAGCAAGGCGTCAGGTAAGAGATGGCAATAGAAAGCTGCTGTTAGTTCACAAAAGCACCAATGTGTGATTTGTTGATGCATGTGCTTTCTGTGTCAACTTTTTGTTGATTTTATTTTCAAGTAGCAGGCTTTCTCATTTGTTGTCATCCTGTAAAAGTAATCTAGATGTTGCAGAATCGGGTTGTGAACCCAGAAAAATTACATCCTATTAGTGGAATGTGTTTATATATTTCAGCTTTGGTTAAATATTTCAGCTTTTTAGAAATATATTACCGGCCCAAATGAGGTATCAATATACCACTCAACATGCATGAATCTGATTATTAGCAATATTTAAATGAGCTTTAAGCAGTATAATTTTTTTCTCAAAAAGCTTCATAAAGTTACGAGTTGAAACCTGGCTAATCTGTTGGTGTCACTGAAATGTTGGGCAAGTGTTTGTGGTAATTTAAATGATTTATGGTAAATTAAAAGAAGCTCCATAGTTATTTTAAACTTGATGCTCTAAAATCTCTAATATTTGATATTTTTTCTCTTATGCAACTTAATTTTACTTAACTTGCTAAATGCAATTTATGAAGCTGCTTAAACGATGCATTATTAGTGCATAACCATTTATAGATATATTATGGAGACTACCAAATGGAATGCTAGCAGCTGAAGTTGAATATCGCCATCGGTAAATTACATGCTCAACTTGGATGGCATAACTATAAAGAGTAAAAACAAATCTTTATAAATAAAAAAAAATAGATAAAATATAGAAGAAAAGGAATGTTAGCGGTACTGTCAGTCATCTACTTAGGATGTAGCCTGGTCAGGCACATCTGTTGATCTTATTTTTTGATTATGTCAGTTTTAAAGTTTTTAAAAATCAATAAAGTTCCTATAGCTCAGTGGTACAATGTCTTGAGTCTGATATTTTGACACGGTGGGCAATTTTTGTTCCCTTTATTTCTCACGGTGGGCCAAGCTGGGCAAGCACGCATATGGGAGAAATGTCCACGGGTGGCCGAGCATTCATTTTTAAGCATCATATTTTGACAGACAGGCCATGCGTATGTGTGACATATTACCGGCGAGCGATGCATCCCTTCCCTACATCTACTGAATTTGATGACAAATGTACATAAAATTGTTAGCAGGAAATGGTTCACAGGGATGTGAAAAGGTCACACAGTGATCGGATACGACACGGCACGTGTGTCCGGTCACCTGTCTTGATTCGCGTATTCTTTGTCGTGAACATGATACGGCATGACAGCAAATTAGTCTGATAAAATAACTTAAATTTAAATTACTAAAATGACACGACATAACAAAATGTCACAACAGACAGTCACGGCGTGAAACTGATTACTTTCGGAATCTGGGGTCCACTATCTTACAACTACAAGATGTCATTTTCTTCGAAGGAGTTAACAATAAATCAGAAAAGAAAAGACAAGACAAAAAATGCTAATGCGGTGAGCGTGGATCGAACACGCGACCTTCAGATCTTCAGTCTGACGCTCTCCCAACTGAGCTATCCCCGCAATTGTTTTATTTCGAGACAACAAAGTTTCTATTAGAATATTGCTTTGATAGTAATGATATTCCGCGCGTGATAATAAAATTATGGTATAAATCTCAGTTTTAGAACATATTGTTACTTCATATATCATTCTCATAGTTTATACATTAGCATTAATCAATTCATAAGAAATTATATTATAACTATCTCAGATATTTATATAGATATTGGGTCGGATTTGAATTTGAATTTGAGTTGGTAGATAAATTAAAATCACACCCTACCATTATAATGTCGGATCAGGATATTCTTCAAATAGGATATAAAAAATATTAATATTATAACTGTATCCATAATATAATCACTTATACCGTTATATATTTTTAATCATATGGTATCTAATTTGATGATCTGAATCAATAGCGATCTGAAAATAAATCAAAACCGAATAATTGAATAAAAATAACACATCTAAGGATACATAAATGAATTTCAAGGGCAGTGCCATCATAATTAGCCAAACTACTACCGAATTTGAATTATTGAAGTAAAAGAAGAAGAATAAATATTGAATTTGAAACGGCATTATGTAACAAATTACACCTATATCAAACTACAATGGTAAACAAAGAACAATGTTATAAGTCAACGGTGTGTACACAAACGGACAGATCCATTAATGCTAGTTAGATGGTCTTCTGCCCATCCGCATAACAATTGATTAGAGAATGGATGAGTTAGTACCAGTGTTGTAAATAACGGTATGCGCTCGTCGGACGCATAGGATACCGCCAAGCATTAATCAGAAATAATCGGAAATAATCGGCCGATTTTCGGAAAAATCCGTGACAGTTTAGTCACCGGTAACGACTAATCAGTCTAAACGAACGTTTTTTACAACACTGGTTAATACAATGATGCTTTCTCTGTCTATATCCTTTTTTTCTTTCTTTATTTGAACTAACTATTTATAAGGTTATCCTTTGAGAGTTGGTAATAATCACTCTTTATAGGTGATCATTTAATGCCTATCTAGATGTAGCGGCATATCTTAGTCAAGGGTAGCTAAGCCATCTCTGTGATTTTAAATTTTTAGTTATGCATATTGAAATTTAATTTAATTTTTTTTAGAACTTTCAATATAGTCCAGCCCTCCTCATAATGTATGACATGTCTACTTATAGCCTAGTTGTTAGAGCTTTGTTTGTAGCTGTGAAGAACTTTAAGTTTAATTTCCACCAACTACATATTGTGCATTTTAATTTTTAGTCAACCTTATCAAAATTTTCTAGTTCCTTCCCTGTCTAGATGTTTGATGTGAATATTGATTAATCATATATAATTAGCGATCATGTGTGGAAGAGTGAATTTAAATTTGTACAAAATTCATTCTTTCCGAGACCTTTAAATTTTGTATATGATAAATCTTTTAGGATACATTAAAAAGCAACCCTAGCTTGAGAGTTGAGAGATTTCAGGCACAAGGTATAAATCAATTGTTGTAGGAGAGAGGGAGTGTTCATCATCCTTTAGTCTTCAGCATGGACCACAATGCGAAAATGAATCAATTTCCTTTGGATTGAAATTTTTAGTTTGCAAGTGCGAACATTTCACTTGCAAAGTAATCTCTTGCATCTAAATAATGTTGACATGGTCAACATAAAAAAGAAAAGAAAAGGAAAACGGTCAACAATATGAGTTTGGATAACCATTGCAGTGAGAATAGGGATATCATTGGGTAAGAAACGGTTAGATGGAGGAGGTCAATTTGGGTCCGATGCACATCGGACTCAAGGTGAGTTCGATGGATTCGATGACCGTCCGATCTGCTTTAAGATTCGTGCCAGCAAATTTCGTGTCTGCTTTAAAATTCATGCGCATGAATCTTAAAGCAGATTGGACGGTTCCGGAACCCATTGGACCCAAATTTGAATCCAATGGGCATCGGACCCAAGCTGCTCTCTAGATGGAGATATTTTCCTATCAGTACTCACGTAAAATTAATTTTACCTATATCTACTCTTGTTTAAATATTAACTTATTTATATTCTACTCTTAAGATAATGGGTAATGAAAACAATGATTATCGAATAAATTGATAACATATTTTTTTTAATCCAAAATATTACAAATAAATATTTTTATTAAATTACATCACTATCTAATATCATTAAATATAAAAAAATATTTTTTATCACATTATTTTTAAATATATAAACTATTAATTAAATAAAATAATAAAATATTGTATAAATCAATTTTGTCAAAAAACTAATTAAAAAATAATACAAAATTACCAAATACAAAATTATATGAAATGTAATATAAATCAATGCAATAATTATAATAAAATTATATGTTAATATGTATAAATAAATAATATTATAATGTATAATTTTATAATTATTAATTATCCTATAAAATAACGCGCAAGAAATCTTACCCAATAAGCAAAAGCAAAAAATTTTACCCATAACATAACCAATAAGCTAAAGAGAACAAAAAAAAAAAAAAATTACCCATATCCACCTCATAAAATACAGTACAGATCAGGTAAACGGATCAAAGGGTATCATTGAGACCCCCAAGTGAGAATCAAACTTTGGGTACTACTAGCCCATGTGTTTCTTGTGAAAAGAAATTAGCTTCAAATATATAATAGAAATTTTAAGTGCATTACATGGCGCTTGTAGTGTTTCATGTCAATGCTACATAACACAAGTTTCCAGACTTCGCGCCTACTAAATCAATTGTTTCGTTTGTTTTTGACCAAGAGATAATGTCACTACACTACAACCGGAACTCAAATACAGCTGCTAATTTTATTTCATTATATGTCCCTATTCATAATAGTGTGGCATTATATTTTGATTTAGCGAGCAATGACAATTTTCCTATAATAAGAGCATGGCAGTGTGGTCCATATTGTTAGCAAAACATATAATTTCATGCGTTTCAGAGGAACTATGAAGTACCTTGGCTCTTTGGTAACTAAAAGAATACTAATAACACGTTATCAGTAAGCTCTTTGGTACCTAAAAGAATAATAATAACACGTTATCAGTAAACCATACATACAACTCGTCTATTATTAGGAATATTGAACAAGAGCATCACGAGAAAGCCTGACACACTACAATCGACACTAATTCCAATTCTATTGAGTCCATGCTCTCCCATCCCATGCCAGGCATCCTACAATCCACGTGCTCAACACAGAGAAGCTACAGATTAGCAGCTGCATCTACAACACTTTTGTACACCACAGCCTACCTGTGCAGGATAGCCTGATTATGGTTCTATTTTCTAATAGAACAAGTTCTGTTTTATATTTCAAAATCTGCTTGTCCACAATTGGGCAGTGTTAGCAACAAAATGCAGAGAACACTTTTCATTTCGATCATATACTCAAATCTGCCGAATTTCAATAGCCTTCCTTCCAGATACTATCATACAAAAAGGAAAATTTACATACCAATGATTACAAAAGCAACTTGAGCTCACTAATACATAAGTTAGAAAAAAAAGTGGCAACACAAGTATACGATTACTAACCATTCACAGGGTTGAATCCCTCTTACAAGGCCGAAGCTCCTGAAAAGAAAACCTAGTATGAGCGAAAAACCTAACGATACAAACCTTTTTTTGATGCATAAGGTCCACCGCTGCTCCAAACTTTTAAATTAGAAGCAGTAAATGACTAGCGAAGAGAATTTCATATTCTAAATCACTCAAATACAATAATAGTAACAGTAACAATAATAATAACCAGGCCACCACCTAGCAAGGAACTGAATGCATGGTTCTCATATCCTACCACACTACCATATATCCAACTGTTAGTTGTAGCTGTCAAGTGAGACAGTTAGGATTTTATGTCACATTGTATATTCTTTCCCAAACAAAGATAACCTCATGAAACGGTACGGCCGTAACACACTGACGCAAGGTAAAGGTTCTTGCCCCACTTCTCCTGGAAAAAGAGAGACAACAAAACTTAGCAGTAGTAAATGTGCAAAATTTCAAGTTTCACAAGATGAATGTGCAAATTTCACAGGCAAATACATTGTTTCGCAATTATCAAACTGTTTGATTCCTCTTTCTTCTGGGAGTAAATAAAAAAAAGGCAATTCGCTATTCCAGAAAAGGCCGAAAAATAATTTTGACAAGGAATACACTATATCAGAAGTACTTATTGCAGAACAAAACTAAAAATTCATTCCTGTCCAAAAGGAAGGTCCAATAGGGGAAGTTTTGCAGAGTTCATTGGCGGAAAAATATCATCATTGTTTTTCTGTTGTTGTAGGTTTACCCTGATTTGAAGAAATGAGTACCTTGACATGTTGGCTCGGAAAAGCAGAAGTGCGAAGCGTCTCTTGTGTTTCATCTACAGGCTTCTTTCGGGGCACACTTAGAACAAAAGCTGCCTGGTCCCAAGTAGCAGCGGTCGCAGTTATGCGGTAACCATTGTCCCACCTTTTGTGAATTCCTTCGCTAGGATACAGGAAGTCCAGCTCCACAACCTAAAAGCAATAATGCATAATTTCATTGGTCAAGTATCTATAAACAGAGTGAAACCAAAGTAGACTGCACAATTAATTACTGTAGAATGACATTTTACTTGCCTGATCTGAAAATCCCGCATTCCGCGACATAACAACAGCCCATCTTGTGCCTGCTGTTGCCATAGCAGTGACATAAAAGCCCTCTCTCCACTTTTTGTTTATCCATTTGAAAGGAAATGAGTCACTTACTTTGTAGGATTGTTGAGCATACTGGGTACCTGCCGACAAAGAAAGAAACATTCTTTTTAACAACTTCCAATAATAAAAATATGAATAAGAAAGATAATAAGAAGATAAATGGTATACACCTCTGGACATAACTACCACAGAGCTGCCATTATTTGCACCGGCAAGTGCAGTTATATAGTAATTTCTCTCCCATTGATCCATTATCCACTCCTTAAAAGAACAAAAGTAATATCATTAGTATGCAAATTGGAATTGATGTTTGAAACTTCTTAATTGTGAAATGCACAAGGGGCTAACTTTGTGAAGGAAATGAGGAGAGAGCTCATAGACTTGAGAGGTAAAGCCGGTGCCAGCATCCATGATAAGAGCCCAGAGATTAGAACAAGAGGTAACGCAGCTGATGAACAAACCATCTTCATTGCCTTTCTCAATGTGTTGATCAAGTCTTGCATCTGCCACGTTGTAATGATACCTGAAATTTAAATAAAATCCAGATATTAAATATTTGGATAATTTACTTAACATTAGCAGCTTTAGTGCCATAAAAGTATAATACAGAGTTATCCCAGGTTAAAAGTATTTTACTGGAACTGTATGTGAGAATAACCATGCTCAAGGACCCAAAATACGAACTTCTATGAAATGATGAACCAGTAAAATAGGAAACAAACGTGTCTGATCAGAAAAAATAAGAAGCCCATTTGAAAGGGCCGGCAGTCTAAAAGCCTGTATGCATGAGGTAGATTTCTTTGGATGCCACAATTGGAGGATCAAGACCAAGGACAACAATACACTAATGACATTCAGTGTGTTCAACCCCAAAAAAAAAAGAGAAAAAGAAAGAATGCCCAGATAACAAGTGAGATCTTGAATAACTCTTTAATTCTCTAAGCAGCAAATGCACAAAACTCCAAATCCTCTTTTAATTATTTACATAAAAAACTTCAACGCAAACAAAATAACTAATTTCTGAGCCAAGGGAATTTCCTAGTGATCGACCCTAAAGATGGTAAACATCCTCTACCATAAAAGGAGACAACAAAAAAAATGATTTAAGAAAGGATACTAGTAAATAAAAGGAAAGGTAACAAAAGAACCTTTGTTTCATTGGGCGGCGAGCATTGTAAACAGAGATCCACTGAGTAGCAGGCATTCCCATGCGCACCTTTTTCTTTGGTTGGTCGTCATCTTCTTCCATAGCCAACCGCCCTCTCTTCTGCCCCACCTGGTGTATCAGCTTTACACAGTTATAAACTGAGCATTAGATGCACTCCCTCACTATAATTTTCACACACATACAGACAGAGAGTCTACTTTTAACACTACATACCTTTTGAGCACCATCAGTGTTAAGAGGCCGAATGTCAGGATTGGGGCCCACAACCCCATCAAAAAGGGAGATGCATTTTGCATAGTTAGGCTCTTCATCGAACTTCAAATTGACCACATACTCCACAAATTGCTTGAAGGGAAGAGGACAGAAGCAACATAGGGACTCTGGAGAAGTTGCCATCTTCTTTTTGCAAACAAGAAACCCCTTGTTTTCTCCCTATATTAAAAAAAAAACAGTAAACATAAGGACTAGATGCATGTATAGTCTCCTAACAGGTCATATCTGTCAAATATATTTTTTATGTGGGTTGGGTGTTTACCTGATACCCTTGCCAAGGTAGCCGGCCTCTGAGAAGGAATACAAGTGTATATGCAAGCGATTCAAGATCATCCCTTCTACTTCCAATCCTTCCTAGGTGAGCATGCACACTAGCATACCTAACAGTCCCTCTGCAACAGCCATTAAAAAAGAAGGATCAACCAACCAAACTTACATTATTATTTATCGCAATACAGCATTTAGTAAATGGGAAATATAGTAAATAAACCTGAAAACATCTGGCCGCTGGTCATATTCGACATGATGACCTGTGGTGCTATCCTTCCACTTGGTTGCTGTCAACATTCCATAGTTATACATGATTAATAACTTGAGAGACAAGGAAACATGAAGAAATATCAATAGCACGGGCTTTGTAAAACCGAATACTGGAATTTAACTATAAGTGCTTCTTCTCTCAACATTATATAAATTTTAGTCAACCTAGTATATTTTTCCCCTTATAACATGATCAGTGCTCAGTTACCCGTAAATTGGAGTTACATTAAGGATTAATTCCATATTTTGGGGCAATTGCTAATGATACCAGCTGCTAGCAGTAAAAAACCGACATCTTCAAAAAGGATAAATTACCTAAGCCAAGATCAACAAGAAATAGTTTCTTTTCGTCTGCAGTACCAGGAGTACCAAGTAAGAAGTTCTCAGGCTTCACATCCCCATGTACATATCTACAACCAAAAATCAATAAATAAGCACACCATCATCTTACACAAGAAAGTAGGATAAAATTAAAGAAGTTATATGTCAAGCACATCACAAGTGGTGGCTACTAACCCCTTGGAATGCATTTTCTCTAGTATTGATATAGCTTCAATAGAAATGCAGGCTACCATTTCCACCGACATTCTACACATATTAAGAAAAAATTCACTTCAGTTATAAAGGTGTAAGAAGTACTGTATGGATTAAGTATAGAAGGTGTGAAACTCACGCATGAGAATTGTTGTTCCAAACATCCCAAAGACTAGGCCCCAACATATCCATAACCTTCAAGAATATAATTCAGATATCATTAGCAAGTAGCAATTAAGGAAGAAATAAAAATGGACCAAATAGAAAAATAAATGTCACCAGACCATGACATAATATTCCCCTTGGCGACCTTTGTAGTGGACTCTTGGTACACCATGAATGCCTCCAAGCGTACTAGAATGTGAAAATTTAGAATAGTGCATTAGTTGATCAAGGAAATCACACGTAATTTCTGATATTTTGGAATTGTAAATGTGATACAGAATGATATTTGACTTACTTGTAGACTTGCCACTCGTAAGGCGGCCCATGATTGCATCCTTTACTGGTTCTATGCTCGAACTTCAATGCAACCTAATAAAGGATGCATATAAACATCAGTTCGGAAAATATTCCTTCCCCGCCTTTTCTTTTTTTTTAAATGCCCCACCATCTTATCTAAGTTTAAAATCTTGGCTGGTACTTACATGCACCCATCTTGCCCACACTTTCCAAATATGTACAATGCAACTAAACTTCAATATACCACAATAACTGGCTTATTTTTTTCTTTATTCAATTTGAGTCGAGAGGCATCAATATTTGACTTAAAAGATCATGTGCAATTTTACAAAGCTCTATTTCTCCGCAAGCCCCAAATAATATCAATATCGCCTCACGAGTGTAATGTGGTAAATGCATTAGCACTGGTATGCTAGAAAGTCCAAAATAAACAAACGCAGTAACCCATCAAGTGATCTACACACCTCCAACGCACCAGCACCAGAGCTTGATGTGGCAGGAGTAAAGCGACGGCCAACATAGACTTGGCCAAATCCTCCCTTGCCTAGCCTTCTCTCAAGTTTGTATTTAGGGGAGTTGCCAACTTGCACCTGTATCAAAATAAGAATGACAAAAGAAGGAAAAAAATCAACAGAAGCAACAGATTAATAAGCAAGTTGATTATTGGTTTTCATATGAGACATAGATTATATACGCATGTAGCTACAGACTACCAGGTTCACTTATCTCACATGTTTGCTATAATAAATTGGGCTCAATTCATAGAGAAGTAAATGCTTGGAATCGAAATAGAGAAAGAATTGAAGAAAGCCCAAAACTTGGAACTATTTTTTTTAACTGTATTTCCTTGTCTGCTACATAAGAAATCACAAATTACACGTCCTTTCAGTTTCTGTTCAAATGAATGCATCATGAAGCCTTTCAGCAAAATTTGTTTTCTAGAAACCATAACCAAAAATTGAAGAGGTGGCTACTTTTTTATATTTGTTACTCCTTTTATGAAATTGACATTAAAATAAAAATTACAGAAAATATAACAAAAAAAAACTCACCGTTTCTGGAAGCGGAGCGGTGCCTTCATCTTCCCCTCCAGCAAGTCTATTATCGCCACTTTTCCCACCACTGCCAAATTCATCCATCTTTTTCTCTGCAATCGCTAATCCTACCTCGTTATTGTCTCCTTCCCCTTCTTCTAGACCAATATGATTCTCTCTCGCCTCAGGTTGCGCCAACGCAGCCGCTATTTCTCCCCCCCTCGCCGTCACAACCTGCGTTCTCGAGTTAGGGTTAGAGTTCAGCGGCTGACACCTCTCCTCTGCCGGTGTATTTCGAACCTCAGCTGTCACTGTTCGTCCCGCACAACTTCCGCTCCTCAAATCGGGCATCATTCATCCATGGAACCTCGCCATGGAACCAAACCCTAGTTTTTTTCAGTGCACTTCCTTCTTCCTTTAATGACACGATTAAATCGGAAATCAGAGGTTATTAGTTGCGGAGAGCATAGAAAGCTACAATTGGAATTAGTAAGGCTATACTTGAAGCAAAATTAGGGTTAGGGTTTGATCGGGCGAGAGATAGATGCTACAAGAGAGCGAACACAGGTTATCGGGTGGAGTAGACGTTCTTATAGTCTAGTCCCCGAATTGTACTCCCCACGAATTATCGTCAAAGGACCCACCGACTCCTTAAATTTAGACCAGGTCCAGGATATAATCTCTTAAAAAGAGAGATAATATCATACAAGGATATTCAGATTGTATGTGATCACGGTTTAAAATTATATCGTGGAGCGATCATTTTATAATAGCATTTTTACTGTTACATGTTTTAGTGTATTGATATGAATGTATAAACTTCTGTACAGCGAGTTCGGAGTAATTTCTGAAAGATATAATACTGTACGGTTGATTCACGAGTCTCGAAGAAAACGGCTTCCATGCGCTCGGATCTGGACTCACTTGTCAGTACATTCGCCCGTTATGTGGTGTTCGACAAATAGACTTTCGGCAAAAAAAAAAAAAAAACAAAGGTCATGTTTGTTGCCGAAATTTTTATTAATACCCTGAAACAAAAATATCAAATTTGTCCTCCACTGTGAAATAATTTCAAAAATAATCTAACTGTTCCATATTAGGGTGGTCAGATCCCCATACCAAACCGCCTCACTGTGGGGCAGGTCCGGATCCCCTAAAGTAACTCAATTTTTGAGTTTTAGATCGAGACTGTCCGATTCGAATCTGTTGCTCGGAATGGTCTCGAGATGTGTGCGCTCCACTTCGGGATGGATGATCTCAGATTCGAATCGGACGGTCCATATCTAAAACCCAAACATTGGGTTACTTTATGGACCTCGATTCCTGTGGGGCGGTCAGGTCTCAATACCAAACCGCACCACTGAAGAGCGGTTTGGTATGTAACATTTAAAAAAAAAAATATTGTATTATTATATTTATGTAAAAATTTTGTTATAATTTTTTAATTTACGGTTATAAATTTTATAATAATTTATGGTTATAATTTTATAATTGACGATTATAGTTTTATTTGTTGTAATATTTTATAATTTGTTACAATTTTATTGTAGTTTTATTTGTTTTAATTTTATAATAATTTATGGTTATAATTTTATAATTGACGATTATAATTTTATTTGTTGTAATGTTAAATTATAACTAGTAACAAAATATGAATTAAGCCATAACTCCAACCAAACAAGAAATATATTAAATCACAATTTAACTTTATGTCTTAATCAAACATGAATAACTTAGGCCGGCCTAAGTTAGAATAACCAACTCAGGCCTCCAAATCTTTAAGCTTCAACCAAACACCGCCAAATAGATCTGGTAACCTTGGACCTATTCTGCTCCAAGTTCTCTTAAAAAAAAAAAAATTCTGCTCCAAGTATATAGCCTTACTAATTTAAGTATAGCCTTACTAATTCCATTTTGTAAAAATAACAGCTAATTCCAAGTATAGCCTTACTAAAATAGGGAAATGAAATTATACTTGGATCTATTCTTTCTATATTGTATTGTTTTATTTATAATTGACAGATAGGAAATAGTAGCATTGGACCTATTCTTATTAATAAACAAAAAAATTAGTTGTTCCACTTCTTTTGTGAAATAATTTATTCTATTTAAATAAAGAGAGGAAAACACTGAAACACTAGAGCAGGGACTAATCTTCCTCTTCCTTTTTTTTTATGGAAAAAGGAATAGAATTCATTTTGGCTTTAGGCTGGGTGCATGCATTGAAGTATCTGGCGTGCTTGAGAAGTAAAATATGAATTCATGGATAAATTAAGAAATGGAGTTTGATTATACCTTCTATAGTAACAAACTCAAAATCTTACAATTGCACTTAAGAAGCATCAAATGGTAGTCTTTTGAAGAAAGTTACTCGTGGTAAAAAAATGAGAAATTATTCTCTTCCAAATTGAGATTTACAAAAAACTAAGCTATCAGATAGTTGGCTAATGAATTTGATAAGATGGAATTATTTTAAAATAGATGAAAAAGGCACTAAATGATCAAATAATAATTTGCGAACTTGACAGATCAAACATTATAATGAAGTAATGAAGGTATTGAATCTTCTACACAAACTTTGTATCAAGAAAAATGTTATAGATAGTCATATGATTGAAAAGACAATCTCACATTTGTTTCCGTCAGAAATTGAGTGCTGTAAACTGATATAGATTCCTAATAATGATCTATAGTTGCTGTTGTTTTAGCAAAGAACGAATCAATTTACAGTAAGAAAGAAAGGCGGGAAAACAACTATAATCAATGTCCTTCATTTTATGTGGATTTCTATGGCAAGCTGGTGTTACCAAGTGCAAGAGATGCAGCTACTTCTTGCTCCTGATGGAATCGAAAATACAAGTGAATATAAAAGTCAACTGATCATGGAACATGAATTTGTAAAATTACACATACCTGGAGACGATGCATCAAGTACATCAAAAATAAGTGCACAAACACCTGCACAGATAATTTAACCAATTTTAGAAATCAACCCAATAAATTTGACAATGTTTCCCATGGGTCCCCAGAACTTAAAATACAGGCCCTCCCAATCACATAATAGTTTTATCAAAATACCAAATAATACTCTTCTTACTCTTGACTTGCGCAGAGCGGTGCAATAAGCAAGGTGAATAATTAGCCAAATTGTTTGTAAACTTCTGTTATTATAAGGAAGCTGGTTGCTACTTTCTTTTAAATAATTATTTGTTACATTTATGAAGAAAATCTAGAAGTGAAGGGGTATGGCGAATACTTCATATTTATAGGAGCATGCCATGCACATTAATTTTTAGATATTGCCCAATTAAAACACAAACTGAATGATCCCTGACCAGCCCCGCCCCAAAAGAAAAAGAAGTACATATTATGAGCAAATGAACTTCCAAAAAAGTTCTTGCCAGATAGAATAATAGTATAACTCGAGCGACCGGATAGCGCCAAAGAAATCTAGTTGCTCGAACGGCTCCGGAATCTAAAATCTTTGCAGCTTTATGCAACTACAAGAGAAAAATTATAAGAAACTTTAACATGGATTATATAATTGTGGGTGTTATTTTAATATAATTTTTTATGAGGTGGGGGTAGAAAAGACCTGCTTACTTGCAGCTTCCATGTGTCTGTGGTGCAGGGGTAGAGGTCTGTAATGGAATTAATTATTTTTTTAAAAGATAATATTTCGGCCATTCTTCACTACTAAAGAAAAGAGTAAAAGCTGCAACATAAGCGAAGGACAAAACGTACTCAAAAGATTTTATATCAGCATCTTCTTCCCATGACGAGTGTGTCCTACGTACAGCTCTACTCCTCTCTGCTTCTACCTGTACTAAAAATTATGTTATCAAACCATAAAAGTATATTTTCATTAATAAAAAAGAACGGTCATTGCTAAACTGAAATTAGTCAGATATCTGTATATCTTTCAATTAAATGACCCAGTTAATGTCAGAAAAGATTATTTGCCTAAAAATTGACAGGACCAAATGCGGTATCAAAAAGAAAGGTTTTAAACTAGAAAGGACTGACCAATATATACAAACTACTTTTAGCACAAAATTTACTCAAAAAACATAATGTAAAAGCTTAATAAAAAGAACTCTAACCTGTGCTTCTTGGAGACGTCTCAGTTCTTTCTCCAGTTGGAATTCAAGTGCAGCTTTTTCACTGGCCATGCTTTCTAGTTGTGTTTGCTTATGGTACTGATATAATATATAACACAGGTTCAGAATAAGTTTATGAACATATTGCTTCTTTATTAAGAACTCCAGAATGTAAGATGTAACATACCAGTAAGTCAGTTAGTTCGCGGTATCTTTTCTCCAGTTCTATATGTTCCTACATAATACATATCAAAGGGGAAAAATTCAGCAAGTATATTTCTAATAGTAAGGAAGGGATAGTACATGAGGATCAGAGAAACTTCCTAAATATTAAACAATTTTCTCAAAAAGGTTACTTGTCTTGAGTAATGCTCAGCATCTCTTTTCATCCCAGCCATTTCTACACGCATCTTTTGCAACTCAGCCTGCCAATTTCAGAAATAAGGAGAGAATAAATTTACCATGCTGTCAGGCACAAACATACCCAATTTTAATTTTGGATATGACAGCATATTTGAAAATAGTAACAGATACCTCCAAAGAGGAGATTTTATTTTCTGCTTCTCTTTGACTCTGACGCGCACGCTCAACCTCTTCTTGCCAGGCTTGCATCTTTATTTAAAAAAAAAAAAGTTACCTTGACAACATATCATACCAAAGTTTCAAATTAAAAAAAAAAAAATACACTGATACACTTGTAACCTGCAGAAGTTGATTAGCATCTTCAGAGGGTTTCTTCTGTGCTCTGCGGTTTTTTGCCTCCATTTCTTGTAGCTCCTGCTGTAGTGAGCCACACTCAACCTACCAATAACACAAACTATTGATATGGTACTAAGCTAACAAAGAGAAAGGTGAATATAGAGGGTGGATGTGCACTATACCTCAAGCAAAGCTACTTTGTGCTCGAGTTCAGATGCCCTAGACGTGCTCTCCTCAGAGGCTCTCTAGCATAGCTTGCAATTATCAGATTTTGAGGAATATGGAATTTCAAATAGAAGAATTAAAGAAAAATAGTTTAAAGAGTATATTTTTTCATTACATTCAAGTTAGGTCCGTACTTATACCGGACCAATTGGTATTATGTTGCCTGTTTAATCCTGATTTCATCAGATCTTATTTTTGGGTCATTTCTGCTTTAATGCTTCTTGATTGTTTAATTCAAGGCACAAATGATCCCAGTAAAACACAACACTGCCACAATCTTGAAGTTGGTATACTATTAGCAATACATGCATTATGGTACCGGTAATGTCAAATATTAGTACCCACCAGCTAGAATGCAAAGCATTCTCTGAATAATCCCTCCTAGTTAAAATTTTACACACTCAATACAATCCCGGTTCTATTGTAGATCATAATTCAGAAATCAAAGCCGTGCACATCAGTAGGCACAACCACCAAATGCATATTTATCATATATTAGCTTATCAGCATCTTGTTAACATACCTGAATCCTAGCAAGAGCATTTGATGCCTCAACAGCACGATGCTCTAACTCTACCTCTCTCTCGACTGCCGCCTATATCATTACCATGGTCAAGGAACAAAAGGAAATACAAAGAAAGTATTTTTGGAAAAATATATATTCAAAACTTGCCATTTTCGTAGCATTATGAGCAATACGCTCCTCCTCGGCTCTGCGTTCAGCTAAAGACAGTTCTTCACGCAAAGCCTTAAATAACAGAAAAGGAACAATATTAAAATCTGACATTTGCACACCAGCAGCTTCCGTAATTTATTTTTTTGTCCTTTTTGGGGAAGAAATCTGATAAGTGTTTACCTGAATAACCCGAGTCTCAGTAAGTTCACGGCTATATTTGTTGTTCTCCATGTCTTCCTGTTTCAAAAAGAAACAAAAAGGGGCAGAACAAGTTTATTATTTCAGTTTGTTTAAGTTGGCATTTCTGATATGTGTCACTCAGCAAAGATGTAGAGAATAAGAACTCTAACACATTTCCAGCACTTTCTGGAAGAAAGCAAACAAGTGAAAAGCACAAACCAAACACATCTCAAGTAGAGCCTCTAAAAAACACAAACCAACAACGTAGGAAAAGAGGAAACACGGTAGTAATCAGCTCATGCTGTACTGTACCTGTAGTTGCAGTACATTCATTTGGTTCAGGAGTGGATAATCCAATAAAAAAAATAGTCAAGGTATGTCCGATACAGTACAGGATAACAGATGGATACCTGTAATGATGAGAGTTTTACTTCAGAGGCAGCAACTTGTTTCTTCAAGGACTCTATTGAACTATGAAGTGCCTCGATTTCTGCATTCTTAGCTGACAATGCATCAGCCATATTTGATTCCGACCTTGAGGACTCCAACTTGTACACAGATAGGTCTTGTTCAAGCTGCTTTATGTGTGACTCATAGGAAGCGCACCTCTCTCTCTGTTCCAGTTACACAACACAGCAAAAGAAGGAAGAACAGCAAAAGAAAATAACAGTGTAAAAAGAATGCTTGTACTATGTAGTTTGTTTAGAGCAAATGACATATGAGGTCCTTCAAGTAAGTCAGATGTGTTGATTTGTTGTTTCAGTTAGATTCCGTTGAGAGTATGAAAATAATACATGAAGACTTGGTAGATTCTAGGTTGAACAAAAAGTATGATAAAAGATCTCATGTAGGACACTTATCGTTGTCTGCTTCATCACTATAAATTTGCAACTTCATACTAAGGCTACCTTCAAATATGGCAGATGACATTTCTTTTATTATTTCATACGGGATTTAAAATGGGACCAAAAGGGGTCTAACTTGGAAGCTGTACGGATATTTTTTTATGCCTCAGAGAATTGAGGACCACAACAGGAGCTACTTCAGTAACTTTAAGAACCACTAAGTAATATATGCGTACCTCTTGAACAAGAAGCTCTTCAAGTTGTGCATTCTCAGATTTGTATTCTTGGAGACGAGATGAGAGACCAGCACAAACCTTTAATGTTACAGGAACTTAAGATGAATACACACAACTTATCGACATTTCAATTATGCATCCTTACAGAAGTTTGATTAATGCTATTATGCCAAAAAAAATTTGCCATATAATTCTCGTCTAAGATACCTTTTGTATGTTACTCAACATTTCAATAAATTATACAATTTGTTCAATACAATGTTTTCCTGCATGATATGACAACACTTTAGTACAACTTGCCCAGCCCTAGGAGGTATGTTGATGGCTTTGCCTATAATATTTTTATTTGCAAATAACACTGGAAAAAGATCACTTAGCAACTAAAATCCAATGACTTTTAATACATTAGGTAGTGTAACATTACATATTTTCTTAATTTTAACAATAATTCTACAAAATTTCTTCCCTGAGTATAACTTAAACAGTTGAACTAAATATAGCCAAGTAAATTCATTTGTTTTGAAAACATCTGGTCAAGCTAATACTGAAAGTTGGGGGATGTTTGGTCAGTTTTTGCTTCATGGAAGCTTAGTTCTGACAATTGGAAATTAGTTTCGAAAAAACCAAACTGATGATTATTAACTAGAAACGTGAGGAAGGTAGGGAGTGTTTTGCAAGTACAGTTTCTTTAGCACAGCTTGCACAAATATTCTTTCTGCAAGTTTGAGCCACATCCTATAGATGAGATAATAAAGAATTGAAGTATACTATTTCGGATTTCCCTTACCCGAGCTAATCTGGCCTCCTTTGATTGACCTGTTTTGACGGCAGTCTTGAGCAATCCCTGAGCCTACAAAACAAATTTCAAAAGAAGCTAATGAACAAAATGAAGGTTAAATAGAAAATAACAAAACACGGCTATTCCTCACAAGAGAGAGCCAAAGATTGTGACCAAAAAAAGGGTTTGAGATCCAATAGATTAAGTAGATCCTCACAGTACGTTATGTATAAATTGGTCGAAAATAAGTTTTCATATTAGTAGTCTCAATTGATCCTCGGGTAGAAATCAAATTATCTAGATTGAAGTTCTACCTGCTACATACTTGTATCAGATTGAGCCTAAATTACACCAAAAAGGCAAAAACCTTGCTAAAAACTACTCACCTCCTCAAGCTGGTCCTGAACTTTCATGGGAGTAGACTCAGATTTATTCTCTTGCTGATCAGACAATTTAGGAGCACCTCTCCCCTTCTCTGACAAATTTTCTCTCTCTATCTCCTTAGAATCAACACCTGATTTAACTTCAACAATTTCAGGTTCCTTTATCTCTTGACAAACCTCCGAAGCAGCTTGTTTATCAACCTCTGCAACCTGACTTGCTGCAGCAATCTCAGGTGCAATATCAGCCTTAGAAGCTTCATCCTTCGGGCCATCAGTCAAACTTGTGGTATTCTCACTTGAAATGGGGATGTCGGTAAGTGGAGTTAGAGCAGCTATATTTCCAGAATCAACAGTTTCTGTATCTTTAAGATCAGTTACAGGTACAGAATCATTGGTCGAGGTAGCATCTTTGGTTAGGGATTGGTCAGATGGTGAAGGTCTAATTCTTTCAATCCTTTTAATTTTACGATCTGCCACAGGTCTCGATGACTCATTACTGGAGATCTTCAACTGAGTATGAATATTTGCAAAAGCATTGTTATATTTGCCAATTAGACATAAAATGTATTTATTGTTCCTACGTCCTTGAAAAAGGGAAAATAACACCAATATACACACACATCAAGTCAAATTAGACAATAAAAAGTTTTTGAGATAATTTTCAGTGATTGAAGTAAATAGAAAAAACACTCATATTTCTAGCTAAATAATGACCTTTTCCTTTGATCTTGTTTTTCTGGTTTGGCCTTCTTGAGCAATTGATGTTGTACCTAAACAACAAGAAAAAAGATGAACGAAGTGAAAGAAAATAGACATTTCGATACAAAATAGCTGCAAGATGCTATTTTTCTTTTTTGAAGGAAACTAAAATTGTGGTTTTGTCTAAATGAAAGAATTTTATTTAAAATTGGAATAATTACCAGAAGATTGCGAATCAGTCTGCTCATTGGACAACTCATTAACAACAACTTTTGCTCTCCTGTCAACCACCTCGAACAAGTCTGTTTAAGTTATTTCAAAAATATATCAGCACTAGATTCAGATTATACCCTGACATGATGTACCAGCATTCAGTTCCCTTGTTATAAGAAATCAGCCATACCTAGCAAATTTGATTCTTTTCTAATGTACTAAATAAGGTAGCAAAAAAGTAACACACTTAAGCTTGATATTTACAAACAAATACACAAAAAAATCTCCAACACTGGATCAAAAGTTACAGATGCTTGGTAGTGATCTGGCCATTGTTACACCCAGATCTCTTACTCCGCATATTAATTACCTACCGAGATCCAAATAAATCAACTAAGCCCAAAGAGAGGAGAGCGAGAGTGAAGGTACCTTCGGCGGCTTTAAGCCAGGAGGCCATAGTGGAAGAACGTAGCGAATCGGAGATTTGGAGGAGGCAGCAAGAGGAAGTTTTGTAGAGAAGGAAAAAGAGAGAGAGAGAGAAAGAGAGAGAGAGAGAGAGAGGAATGGAGATCGGAGAAGGGAGAAGGGAGAACTGAGAGATCAGAGAAGAGAAAGGATCAGTTGGTTGCTGGTCGGTGGCGGGGTCCTGTCACTGGTAGCCTGGTATGGTTCCTCGGAAATCAATAGCCCGTGTAGCCGAGTTGGTTGCTGGAAATTTAGATAATTTAAAAAATAATTATCTTAGTAAATCATTAGCCCGTCTAGCTCAGTTGGTAGAGCGCAAGGCTCTTAACCTTGTGGTCGTGGGTTCGAGCCCCACGGTGGGCGTTTGTTTTCAGTTTTGTATGAAAAGATCATATAATATTTTTTATTATTTCTATGATTAATATTATGATATTTTTATTTTATATTTTTTTATTTTGTATGTTTTATGTTATTTTATAGAAAAATATATAGTTCCATAAATAAAATATTTTTTCAAAATTAAAATTAAGAAATTATTTATTGAAAATTGATGTTAAAATTTATAATGTAAAAATATTGTCACAAAATATTTTTTTTTTTAAAAAGATAATTTTTTTGAAGATTGTATGATTATTTCATTAAAGTGCTAATTTAACTGTCGAGGAGGTGTTTGTCGCTGATTACATAGTTGGCAATAAATAGTTTCTGTATCGGAAAAGTTGGTATTTTTAATATTATGACAAGATGACAATGGAGTCCCTGGACCTGGTACATTATAAACGGCCTTCTTAGCTCTCCACATAAAAATATGTCGAGAATAAAATAAAAAGGATGATAAATTGATAATGGAGTCCCTGATTCGTTAGCACTTAGACTTATAGTGTCAACCTTTTTTATTCTCGACATACTTTTATGTGGAGAGTTAAGAAGACAGTTTATAGTGTGATAAATCAAAATTATATCTATTGAAACCTAGGGTTTGTTATGTGAATTAAATCAAGTTTTGTTGAGATTAGGTTTGATTAGGTTAGAAATGTCCGAAAGTTCAAGTTACTGCCCTAGTTATGTTTATTTTACAGGTAATCAAGTGTTTGGAGCTTAACGGAGCAAAACGGGTGATTTGTAGCAAGTCAGCACGAGGATTGGAGAATCTGTCAATGTTGTTGCGGCCCGAAGTGAAGTTCATTGCGGCCCGAAACGAAACAAGTCAGAGTCTCATCATTCCTGCACATTTATTGCGGCCAGCAACCATACCCATTGCGGTCCGCAATGACTTCCACAATTTTCTGCACGACAAACCATAACTGCCTCCACTCATTGCGGCCCGCAAGAGACTTATTGCGGCCCGCAATATGTCGGTTCAGCGCCCGAATTTGCTATTTTTAGTGTTTTATTTTGAGATTTTGTGAGGGGTATAAATAGGAAACTTGTAAAACAGGCAAAGGACGTTTTTGAGACAGAATTTCTGGTTTTAACAAGGAGAAGAAGGAAGAGAGAAGAAGAGAGAAGAAGGAAGAAGAAGAACATCATCGATCAACCGGTTTTATTATTTTCTTTCCTTTGGAACTCTTCGAACTCTTTTAATTTCATTTGTGCTTTAGCCATGACTGGCTAAAGGCTTTTCTAGGGTTAATTAGGGCTGTACTTGAAAGTTTTGTTATGATTTAGTTGGTTTTACTTTATATGTTCTTGTTCTTGTTCTTTGTTATGATCTATTCTTTATTTTAATTGATTGCGAAGACTTAATCGAAATCGTATGAAATCTTAGGATTTGGTATTTGCAATTGAGAAATTGAATATTAATTCCTGACCATAAAGAATAGGGTATTTGATAGGTTAAGTACCGAGAGGTGACGCTTGTCTTATACGGGCTTTACCTAATAGTTTAGACAAATTGTGCCAAGTACCGAGAGGTGAAAGACGGTTTTCTAGATTAATTGGGACAGTAAGAACTTAATGACTTTAGATTAGCATAACCAAGTACCGAGATGTGACGTTTATTCTAATTTGAAGATGGTATTAATATAGAAATATCACTTTGTACCTACAACCTCCAACTGTGCCTTCATAATTAAAAGAACAAATTTAATAAACCAATTAGTCATAACACTAGTGGATAGGAACCCTAAGAAACCCTGATTTCTCATATTTGTTAAAAATCAGATTTTGCTTTAAGACTTTAGTTTAATTTAGTTTAATCAAAACCAAATCAACCTTTTGAACAAACAAAAACCTTTTTATTTTCTTTTACTAAATTAAATTGTTAGGTTAAAAAACATATTCCAACTTGTCCCTGTGGAGACGATCCCTAAGTACTACTTGACAAGGTTGTACACTTGCATAGTGTACCAGGTCCAGGGACTCCATTGTCATCTTGTTATAATATTACAAATATCAACTTCTAAGAAAAATATTATAAGTTGTCAACATCCTCCTACTATCTCGCGGCTCATGTTATTTTTTTTCTCATACTTAATAATGAATTAAAGTTAACACTCTTTCATCACAATTAGACTCCTTTGTTTAAATCTTTGTGATGAGAGCACACAAAATAGGCACATCTGGTTCAATTATAAAATATTAATCAAAAAAGAAGTTCAACCAAAAGCTTACTTAACTCTCTAGCTAATGGGGCTAAAATTGATTTCACAAAAATTTAAACAAAAATATATTGTGCCATATATGCCTGCCTCAACATATGAAAGCTCCTTTTCTGCACCAAAATACATTGCTCTTTATTTGAGACTCAGACACTGAAGATTCTTCTCACTTTCTTCATCCTCCTTCGACATATGGGGCATGTACCGGCCTCATCGGAAATCCTGCCACAATAGATTTCTTTTGCAATCAATGGCTATATTATATTTTATATTCACAAAATCTTAAAATTTAGCTGAATTGACCCTAAATGAAGCATTATCTTGTTAAAAAGGTTGATGAGTCAAAATAGAAGTTTCCAAGATTTTTATATGAATCTATCCTTTCTGGTTAATATCTTGGATCCTTCGGTTAATGCTTCTTCCGAACGTTCCAATTTGAAAAAGAAAGGTGGGTCTCGGTATGATTATTCTGAGGACTAAAATGGAAAAAGAATAGGCTGAACTAGTTACCAAACTCTAAATGGGTCAGAACGCGCACCAGATCAAAATTCGTACAACAGTGTATTGGATCAAGAATTTTCTGGTTTAGAATACAGAGTTCGGGTTGCATATGTTAGTCGGATTAATTAGGAAGAATTCATAGTTGTTTTGGACTGGTAATTTTTCTTTTTCTAATAAATGGCATTCATAACACCAATCAACAATGTTATCCTACTGCTCTCTTTGTTAAAAAACATTGCTTTATCTAACCTTTCTCCACAAGCATAACAAGTGGCAGAGTGACCGCAAGGTAGGAAGAAGCAATCTCTCGGCGCATCACAACATATTGCACAAAGGTGGAAGGACCCACCTTCCTCTAGAGACTTCGCCGCTTCCATCTTCAACCACTCCTCAATTTCCTCTTCAACGTGTGATACCGACTCATACGATGAACCCAAGCTTAAATTATCATCGTCTTTGTTCGTCAGCAAAGGGATTTGCTGGTCGTTATTTGCAGGTGCCTCATAAACAGCGTGATGGTTGCGTAGTAGTTTGTTTACAATCTTGTATATGATCAGTAGGAGTACGGTAATCAATGCTGCATGCACCAAATTTTGTGAAGACAGTGGTTATGCTATATCAATTACATTGCGAGATATGGAGGTTATTTAAGAATTGGATTAACTGAGTTGAAGTGCAAATTTGGTGGGAAAAAAGTGATTTAATTGAGGTATAATAATTTGTGGTGAAATTTCATTCATCTTAAAACAACTGGTAATTATGCTGCGGTGAACTATTTGAGGTTTATAACATGACCTGGCATCTGAGACCTCTACATTTTGCAAGTTACCTCCTTGAATAAAAATACTGGCCTTTATTAATCAATAATAGATCATAAGTTAAACTTTTTAAATCACCTGAGCCAATAAAGTAGACAATCCACCGAGGTCCATATGACAGACTCACATAGAATGCATCAGACTCCTGACATGAAAAAAAAATGGTCAGAATACTGTACAATATGACAAGGTATGATGTGAAATTATCAGATAATCATACTTTACAACATTAGACTTTCAATCTTTTGGGAAAGAAGATTTGTTGTGGCATTGAAAGGAGAACCAGGGGGGGGTACTTAATACACACTTTTGATTGATTAATTGAATGATTACCTTAATTTGACCTGTTGATAGAATTGTGAATGCAGGTTTTAACATGAAGAGCTTCAAAGTACACTGTCTATTTTTGAGTGGGCATGTGTAAGAAGCTCCTGTTGTGTTATACAATATACTGCTTATTTTGAACTCCAATTGTACCTACAACAAAATCACATGAAGCAGAAAGTTTTAGTTTACATGACAAACAAAGTAAATGAAACTATTACATGTTTGTTATTTGAAGTTCTTGTGATTTTGTTCTTGTTTTTTTTAAAGCTCCTAAGATTTATATTTCAGACATTGTCAGTTCTACACGCCTAAGGCCTAAGCAATTGAATGAAAGCAGGCACTTTTCTCAAACAAAAGCAAAAAAAAAAAAAATGCTGTACAGGTATCAGGACTATACTGATTTACAAATTATAGTGATTTGTATTTTGTATATTGCTTTTCTTGAGTATGTACCGACATACCTGTACATAGCTCATATTAATATTACCAACAATAAGCACCTAACCTCTACTGGGAGATCATTTAAGTTTCCCACAGCAATGAAGTACTCGGAGGCCTTCTCAATTTTCTGGCTGACCGTGCCATTTCCTGAAATTTTTTTGTTTTAGCACTTGGTGTTTTACAGATTTAAATTTGTGATTTCAAAATGCATCTTCACACACACACCGTCAATTAGATTCCATGATAAGGTGTTACTAGGTTCTGATGGATTGCCAATCCATCGAAGAAGTTCTTCTTTTCCTAGGCAAGATGAACAAGAAAAAATTAGGAAACCTTTTGAGATCTCTTATAAAAATTTCTCCAAAACTACATAACTTCATGTGCTTGTATATCAGATGTAGCTATATATTTACCTTCTGCAATTATGAGGTTCAAGGGATAGGATCCTTCATAGTTCACAATATATGATATATTTACCTCAGAACCTTCATTGAGATAGTATACCCGATCCTGTATCAAGAAAATTAATTAACTGTCAAAATTACAAATTTCAAAATGAAATAGTATAACAAAAAGTAAACGACATAACTATTTTTATCTCTATCTAAGAAATAACTGAAGTAAAACTTTGCCCATGACTAATTTGTTTTTTGTAATCAGTAAGGGCAACTTTGTTTCTACTAATCACCTTGTGAAAACTAGGAGATATAGATATGTTATTTGTCTCTGACCAGAAAACTGGCACATTAAGAGGTGGAAGCCTGTGAAATCCATAAACCATCAGCTTATTTTGGGTTGCTTCATCTTCTTTGACCTGGAAATTTAGTAAAAACATAACTGAAAATATGAAAAACTGAACAATTATTATGTTTATAATTCAATCAATATTATATGATATTTAGAATTTCAAGTTCTTCATATTCATACAATTTTGATTCTAAGTTTTGAAATTTTCTTATTTTTAAGTTTTGACCTTTTCTAATTATCTATGTCCACAAAACTAAATTTCAAATTTAGTATATTTTTAATTCAGAACAACATAATTTGACATCAATATTGATGCTCAAAGGGCTTACAAATATTGAAAATTTTGAGACTAAATTTAATATCTTGTGCTTGAAGCTTTTGAACTGTCATCCAATTAATATATATTTTTTATTAATATAATACTTCATAAATAAAATTCAATGATATGAAGCCAAATTTATTTAAATATGACAAAAGATTACAATATTTTTATTATGAAAATAAGCAATTAAGTGAGGGGAAGGGAAAAGGAAAAAAAAAGGGGGGGAAGGGGGAATTCACATCACCTCAGGTTACCTGACTCAAGCAAATTATGATCGGATGGTTCTTTTAACATGACACGAATCTCAAAACAGCTCCCCTACAGTCTTCATAGGCACCGGATTGAGTTTGGCCCAGATAGGATTAATCTAGGCCGTCCGTTTCAATTTGCTTGAGTCAGGTACCTGGGAGGATACGGATCCGGGGAAGGGGGAGAAAAGGTAAAAATAAGGTCCATGGGATCCGCAAGGGCCTTTTGTTGATAAATTTAGAGGGATGAGTATATTGTTTCTACTTTTATCAATAAGGAATATTTTGTAAAATTTTCCAATTTTGGTAGGAGTGGGTAAACCCAAGTTTTCCTGAAGAATAAATACTGGCCTTTATGTCCTGAACCAATATAGAGTTTGCCTGAATCAACAGTGAGGCATTGGGACCCAGCATGATCTCGCTTGAGCCATATACGCCAAGTATCAGCGTCGTTGAAGCTACAAATATATATATATAAAAACAAAAAATATCCAAAGTATAAAACTAGAAAATACATCATGTTAATATTAGCGGGGTTCAATTTAATTTTCAATTTTATAGTAGAAAACTAATTAATATTTACCAAAGAACCAGAATGTGAGAAGGATGACAAGGCAGGAAAGCGCTTCTTCTCGATCAGCAGAGCTCACAACGTCAGACAATGATATGCTTACGTGGTACGAGATGCTCTGCTGTTGCGTCTGACGGTCTTGCACAGCAGGTGCAGTAGATCTAGATGAGACGTTGCCGTCACTGTTACTGTTATCAGTGATGCTGCTAGTGCTGGATGATGCTTCAGCCATTGGAGTCTTCTTCCAATTTGGAGGAGATATGAGAAGAGAAGAGAAGAGAGGAGAAGAGAGTAGGTGAAATGTGATTTAAAACGGAAGCTAGGAAAGCCTGAGTAGGAAAAAAGTAAATGTGAAGAAGGCAGTGGAAGGGGGAAGAGAACTAACGGTCTTAGTTTTAAATCCTGACTTTCAAGCATCACACTTCAC
This sequence comes from Carex parvula, assembly GCA_025461045.1. Taxonomy (NCBI): domain Eukaryota; kingdom Viridiplantae; phylum Streptophyta; class Magnoliopsida; order Poales; family Cyperaceae; genus Carex; species Carex parvula. The sequence continues at coordinate 125,894 of JAJGRW010002697.1, forward strand.
AGGAATGGTAGTTGGTTAAAAAAGGGGGTGAGTAGCGCCAGGGTCCAGGGAATAAAATATTTCTCAGCAAACCAAAATCATTTCAATGCCTATTTGGGTTATAGGATCCGCTTTGAGATTTGTGTCAAGTTAAAACCCACCATCGTTCTTACTTCTTAGTCATTTAGACAACTATGAAGTACTGGTATGACTTAATGACTGCATCAGTCATTCTAAAGAAACTTTTTAGACTGAGAAATGATAAGTACATTAAATTCCGCAAAACAAGCTATATTATTATTTTTCTTTTCTTGCTCTTACTTTTGTTTGCATTGTTGTGATAAAGGATGCCTTGGGATGGTATATCTTTTAAGAGGGAATTACTAGATAATTTTTAATTTCAGAAATTTTGACAATTTAAAAAAATATAACTTAAATTTGAAATCTAACATTACAAGCATGATCTATATAACTTAAATTTGAAATTTTTAATTTCAGAAATTTTCACAATATATCAAGTGATTTGAATTTTAAACGGTTTAAAATTAACCGTCCTGGATGCATCAGTTAACAATATACTTAAGTTGTATAAGTTAATTAATTGACTATTTATATATCCAACAACTTACCTACAAATTTTAATTTTTTTTTAATTTTATTGTTAAAATTGTTAAAATTGTTAAAATAACCATTGTCAAGGACAAAAATTGCTTTGCTTTTATTTATTGTTAGGTGGCAGCAGTAGACAAATAATGATTGCCTTTATTCCTCCATTCATTTGAAGACATGAAATGAAGTTGGAAAAGACTACAAATCCAGTTCGACCGTCCCCAAGTTTGTAGCGCGAAATACATGCTCATGCATGCCATTTTAATTATATCTAAGATGTCATGAATATTATAATGTCTGAACAGTTTAAGTTCTAAGATTAAAAAAGGAACAAGGAAAAGAAAATCTAAGACTACAAAACTTTCACAATCTGAAGATCAGATTTCAGAAAATGCATAAAGCCAAAATAAGACCAGAAATAAGTGCCAACTAATGCCGCAATTTACTCCAAACAACCTTTAACCTTGCTTGTTTCGGTAGAAATCCAACATTTGATTTTCCATGTCATGTGTTTCTCCTACTATGACAAGGCAATGCAAAGGATCCCCAAAATCAACCCCTCTTATGTTCCTCATCGTGTCCGCGACTATTTTCTGGCTGTCACTCCCCAGGCGAGCTATCCCCACACACAGTGTGTCTTCATTATACACTATAAATGAAAAAAGTCAGAGAGCAAAACAAGTATGAGACTACTTTCATACACTCTTCCTACTCCTTTTAAGTACCGCTCATTTACATTTTTTATCCCTGAAATTTCAAATTTTTCATTTTCATCTCTATGCATACTAGTTAGTAACAATTGGGGGTGGCATCACCTTTGCAGTAAAAAAAAACAATCCCGACAACAACCCAAAATAACTAAAATATGCAATCAAAATAACACATTTCATGTCAACATCTGTTAGGACTGACTTTGTTTTCATTAGCTGGAATAGACAAAAGAAGACCAAAGAGCCATTTGCATAACCTTTCCTACACAAGTGATAAAAAATAATGGGCTTAAAATTATTATATTACCAGATTCGCCACGATCAGCTTCCACATCCAAAAGCTGCTCGATTGCAGTGTTAATGGTCATGAATTTTGGAGGTTCATAAACCTTCTTCCCTCTGCGCATTAAAGATAATGGATGTTGCGCAAATGATTAGTGATGTAGAACATAACATAAGCAATAGCATCTAATCTCAATTAAGCTCCATACTTGCCTCAACTAACACCAAATATGCAATATGATAAATTTCAAGAACACGTATACTAAAGTTTTGCTAATGTACCTGCACAGGGACTCAAAAGTTGGCTCCTTCACACGTATATCTGCTCATTGAAAACAACAAATTTTAGTTTTCTGGACAGATTACATCATATATGCATAAAATGTGGTATTTGCACAACCAGTTCCTCTTATATAACATACTAATTAAGCATGAGCACAACATATATAGTACAAATTACAAAAGATGTTCAGGCAGCTTTGTGGTTGGTAATCAACAACCATACACCATGGATTGGCTATTGTTTCCTATTTTGTAATCCAACAACAAAATAACAAGCAGATGTCATAATAACATACGAAGACAGTGCAACAGAAGCAAAAGGTAGCACATCTATGAGGGTGGTACCTAGCAAGCAAAGAGTATGAAGCCCGAACTGCTTATTATTTTTAATTTTCACATAAAAGCTATCAGGCCTCCATGTCTCAGTAAAGAATGGTATTGATACCGTCTCGCCGTACCGGTACAGCTGTAGCCCACATGCCCCAATTGCGTTCATTACCGAGGCATTGTGCACCACTTTTACATTCACTCCCATCTGCCTTGCCCGTACAACTATATCAGTATGTGTAGTAGCTCTACAATTGGAGGTTAAAGATGTATTATATGATTGATAGTTTGTCCTTATCAGTTGTACCAAACATACAACTCTACCTTAATGAAACCTCGAGTCACCAAAATTTTCCCTTTAGCTTTAAGCAATTAGCAGCCATTTGCTTCAATTAACTTGAGCAACAAAATTACTATGAATATAAAAGAAGATGTAAAACTCACCAGAAAGATACCACTACCAATGACAGCTATTTCAGATGACTTTTTAATAAAGATGGCAGCAAAAATATAGTATGAAGTTAAAACTGAATCACATATTTGAGCTTCAACAGAAAAATGTACAGCGATCTACTTTTTATTGAATGCAAACTTGAAACAAGAATTCATTAAAACGGCAGATCATTTAATAAATGTTATTAGTTAGTAATGGCATTGTGGTAATTCCAGCAAGAATTTTCATATGGATTCCTAACTACAAGAAAAGCCCCAATCGAACTCGATGCAACCTCGTGTTAGCTTCAATTATACCCAACAAAACTCTTGTTTTCTAAGGTAAAGAGAAAAAAAAAAGAACCTCCAGACAATATTGGAATCAACAGAGCTCAAAGACCAGATCTTTAACATGACTAACACTGTAACCAGGTCAAACAAATTCGGTACCAAAACCCATTATTTTACTCCTGTGAAGTCGGAAATTATATCTATCATAACGAAAACAGCTTTATAGATGATCTAAAGAACTGTAGCCTTGCATGGTCGTCAATTGATACTTTAACAAATAACAAAATAGATTTCAGAATTTGAATTACCCAAATGGATCACCAACTACAAGAAAGGCCACGTCAGAATTCAGCGCCTCCTCTAGCATTCGGTCAGCTTTTTCCTCAACCATCTCTCTATCAGCCACTATAATTTCTTTTCCGTACAATTCCTCCTGCACAATAAAAGAAAAAGGGAAACAATAACTAGAGCCAGCTTTCTTCACCTTTCTCATACGCACACCATACCTTAAATATTATAATCTTGTAGAAATCTAGGTTCAATTACTGTACTTATAGGTTACAGTGGAACTAGAACCTGACTGACCAGGCACCAGGGTCTAATCTGCTTCTCAATTTGAGGATAATATGAGTTTTCCTGCATTTATTTCAGGACAGTTCTAGCTCAATTGAGACTTACCTGCACAACTAAGGATTTCTAAAAGCTAAAATGGATACGTAGGGTCAAATTGCACAATTTTGACAACAAATTAAGGGCATTAGGTAATCAATATCACCCAGATTAAGTGTCTAGTATTGCCAATTAAAGCAAATTTCTATAGCACAAAAATAAGTAAAAATATGGAAGATATACCAGTTTAGAGAGACCATTGGCGGCTAAGCCAAATGATAGAAGAGAAGTGTAGGCCTCAATATACACCTTGGCACATTTGCGTATGCAATCAAGGCCCCGAATAGTGATGTCTCGCTCATCCCCCAATCCCAAGCCCACAATGTATAGCATCCTTCTAATTCAAGTTTTTCTTTTCTGATTAAGTAGAGAGAAATAGTAGTGAACACCAGCAAAACTCTACTTTTGCAACCATTTCTTTAAAAACAAGTACGCTTCCACTATAAATTTTATTAAACAAATAAAAAGAAATACAAGATTCGGGAAAGAATGTACAGCAATAAATTGTATTTGCAAGCTACAAAATTTATAAAGCACATCTTTATAGGTGGCTTCCAGTGGATATAGATATGATTCTCATTCAGAGTACCTCGCCATTGCATCTGCTCACTGGGACTTTGGGGGTATGGTACCATTTGTGACAGTGGCTTGATAGCATGCCTGCCTGTGGTGCTATTTTCTGGTTGAGGATACTATCTTTTTGTTGGTGATATGGATGCATGTACTTTTGTGATTTTGTTATACTTTGTGGTTGCTTGTGCATGGAGCAAAGAATTCTCAGTCTGTAATAATGCTTTTTGCTTGCTGGTTTTAGTGATAATAGTTGCACATCAAAAGTTTGGGGTTAGGATTTTGAGTTTGAGGCATCCAGCCTATGATGTGAAACGTGTCATGCTGAAGCCTTGATACTGCATAATCCATTTTGGATTTGTTCAGTATCTATCTAAGGATGCAGGTGTGTGTGTGTACTGAGGCTATTTGGATATCCCCACCAGGGTTTTTAGAATGGTTTTTTAGTTGATTTCTTTAGTTAGGGAAGGAACTTAATCTTGTAATTGGTTAGTGTTCTGGTAATAAATAAAATCCTGGGCTGTTAGGGGTGCTAATGGGCAGGCCCCCAGTTCATACCTGGCCCAGTTCAAAATTGAAATGAATGGGCTCTGTTCATGATCAGCCCGAAATGAAGTTCTTAATGTTCATGTTCAACTCGTTCAGTGTTGTTCAAAACTGAGCCCTGTTCGGAATTGAACCTTGTTCGGAACAGGCCCGTTTCAGCGAACAGGGCTGAACTTTGGACAACCAACCGGGCCATTGGTAGCTATTAGTTTGGACAACTTATGGACAAATTTGGACAATACTTCATTGCTGCCTGGAACTCTCTTTGGGCTTTTTAGGCCTAAAATCCCAAACGAGACCTGGATCACTCACTTTCCCCCATTTATTTTATTCAGAAATCATAAATATCTAGTTTGACTGACAATTAGAACTAATTAATTAGTTTTCACACCTAATTATACAAAATCATGTATCACCTAATTATACAAATAAACACATTTAATTATTTTAATTAAAGATTTTTTTAATTTTCTAATTACAAACATAACACAACTTTAAAGCTGATTGGTACCAAAGTAACCACACGGTACGCACACTATACTGATTTAAATACCTAAGAACCTAAATTTTTTTTTTTTGGAAGATAAACCCGTAGGCCATTCATTTAATACTAAAATAAAAAAACTACAAACAAGTTCTGGTAATTAAAAAGACATTCTGACTAACCTAAGCTGTGCAGGTGTGAACATCAACCTGTAACAGCTATCTAACCTTAAACTTGATAAAGAAAAAATAACAGAAAAATAGCAGCTATTCTAATACAAACTCTGAACCAGTAACAAACTTTTTAAGTGAAAAGGTTGAAGGGCCCAATTGTTACTTTCACCCTCCCCTTCTGACAACTCCCTTTCCTATTACCAGTAGGTGCGAACCAGCCCCTGCTCCATCATTTGAGCCTGGTTTTTACCAGTAATTCTTGATATAGCCTGCTTGTTACTGTTTGGACCTGATCACCCCCCCTGCACCTCAAATTTTGAGGTGTCAATCTTCTCAGCTATACCCGTAGTTTGCATGAACATTGCACTTGGCACCCCATTGAAAACCTAAGATCCTAAATTGTTGTTCAATATGCAAATCTGGACATCAAATAAGCATCAAAGCCTTTAGAATCTTTGCCAAAAAAAAACCTTTAGAATTATAGGAGCTTGAATTAGCGAGTTCCAAGCACCAAGAACACTAGTGAATTGCCCAATTCACATAAATTGCAAACAAACTATAATTTGAAAACTCTAATATTGAACAAGAAATTTAGCCGTATTATTAAACATAAAATTAAGCCAAAAAGACAAATTAGTTATCCCAATTCCCAAAGCAAGAAAGCAAAACGAACCCAAAGAAGTGAGGAAAACAGTTAATGTTCACGGAAATCAGAGAAAAATCGAATATAATTTATCTCGGAACCGCGAAATAAAGGAGAAATCACAATCAAAGCGGAGAGCATTTACCTTGTGAAGAACGAAATTGAAGAGAGTTCGAAATTCAATGGAGAATTCAGCGCTTAAAACCCTAAATCCCGGAGGTCAGGAAAAACAAGCAGTGCGGCTCTCACTTCTTCGAATTGTTTGCACAGCTTCCTCGAGAGTTGCAGCGAGAGAGACAGAGAGAGGGAGTGAGGGGAACGGTGGCGCGCCTCTAGGATGAGATGCGGCGCGACGGAGAGGGAAGAGATTGCGAGTTCGCGAATGTGAGAGAGGGGTTCAGTCGAAGTCAGATCGAATGATTGTTCGATGGGTCGTGTTCGAACAGGAATCGATCGGACTCAAATCTGAACTATTCAACGGGCTGTCCAAAGCCCGTTCAAACTCGACCCAGTTGGTTTAATGTCAACAATTGGCCCGTTCAAACTTCGGGCCAGGTTCATATAACAATCTGTTCAATTCCTGTCCAATTGCTGTTCGGCCCGTCTGTCCATGGACAGACCTGTTCAGGGCTGTTCTACAGTCTTTTTCTTCAAAAAAAAAAAGCTACAACTTTTGCAACAATTTCTTAGTAATATTGTCTTACAATTACTTAGTTAATTATTATAATTATTAAACAAAACCAGATGCAAAATATGACATGCTAACTTATTTTGTGTTAGGTAAAGATACAAATTTTTGTTTGTTTTTAATTATAGAATAAAAATATTATCTGGTGCTAGTTATAAGAAAGAGGACTACATCTTGTCTTTTGAGAAGTAGATTGAAGTGTATTATATCTCTTTTATTTAGTTTGAATTATTTATATTAATTTGTTACTTCTTTTACTCTATTTTCTGTTTTAAATTATTTATAAAATTTTATAAATTTTGTATCAATTAATCGAGGAAAAATATTACAAAATTATGCTCTCGTCCGTTTGATTTGTTTTGCTCCCTCATTAATTTATCTTAACGACTCAATTGACTACCTACTTTGTCATGCTCATCTCGTCTTATTTAAAAGAGGTATGTATTTTGTTATATGTAAGATGCAATGTAACTTAAAAAATTATATATATCCCTCATTATTTTTTTGTAGAATTATGGCACAATTAATCGGACATGCAACATGCAGCAAGCTTCTAAACCTTTTAAGACAACAGGTGTGTGCTCCGACTTGTGTGTTTTCTCTCTCCACACACACACGCACATACACCACAAGAGTCCGATTCCCTTATGTAACTCGAAACAGATCAGATGATCAGGATCAAAACTCAAAATTTGAGGTACCTTAAGTGATATCAATTACATGTGTCATGCTGGCATGCACACACAAGCTGCGGAGAAGGAAGAGGAGATGATGAGATATGTTATTTAGAGGGATGCTTCTATGGACATAAGGACCTATTTGTAAAATGAGCATATTTTTATTTTCAAAATTCAAACAGTCGATCCGACCGTTCAACATTATCTCCATATTAAAATGTACTTGTTGGTCAAATTTTACATTTTTCTAAATTTTTTACTATTTATTAAGTATTTTACAAAACTAGTCAAATTCAGACCGTTGAATTTTGTACCCATCTTAATAAATAGTAAAAAAATTCAAAAAAATGTAAAATTTAACCTCCAAGTACATTGTAATATGGAGAAAATGTTGAACGGTCGGATCGACTTTTGAACTTTGAAAATGAAAATATGCTCATTTTACAAATAGGTCCATAAGCCCATAGAAGAATTTGCCTGTTATTTATTGTTGTGTCCTTCCTTAATATTTCAAAAAGGAAATTCATTTAAAATTGATTTTTCGAGTTATCTTCCTTTAAAATTTTTTTGTTATTGAATATCTTTTTAGATGGAAGCTTAAAAAATAGCTTTTGTGTCTTGAAGAAAAAAGAGAGAGAAACTAAGAGTGGTGTGGAATTAGCTCCACGTCTGTTTTTCAAGTAACTTGTTACCTTCGGTCGTTTCCTTAAAAAAAAATTCTATAAAAAGGACTTGATGAATATCTACTAAAAAATTATCCTTGTTTTAAACTTTTTCTTACCAGAAATATTTTTCAGACTTCGTCTTAATAAAAGTTGCTGAATAAAAAAAATTAAAAAATATTTCGTATTTTTGAAAACTTTGGAAACATATAAATATTTTTTTCAAAATACAGTGGTAAATTAAATGATTAAGCACATAGTCATAATTCAATAGAGGAACACAAAATATTTTAAGAGTTATATAGTACTTTAGACACGTTAAATACATTTTTTTTTAAATGATGAGGAAGAAGCATGATACTTAATTAAGTCTTCTGATAAAAAAAAAATTAAGTATTTGGCAACAAAAATAAGGAGAAAAAAATTTAATCAAAAAGATAAAAATATCAATAAGGTAACATTATTAAATTTTAGAAGTTTGATATCAATATTTTCATGATTTTTTTAATACCAAATAATATCCAAAAATCTCTATCAGATGGTTCAATAATGGAAGTTCCACATTAATTAGAGAATAGGTACTCATTTAATGAAGGTGATAATCTCTTTGCTTCCCATTTGGCGCTCTATGATTGGCCTTGATTCCTTCATACCATATTTTCACTTAATTACATAATACTCCTAACATTCTAAATTAATGTATCCTTTTGCCCCTTGATAACTACAATTCATCCAATTAATCATGACCAATTTAGCAAATTAAAGGGTGCAAACTGCAACTGTTAATACCACACGGTGGCAGTTTTGAAATGAATCGCGGCGGTCCGATTGCATCGGATCAAATTCAGTCTTATACTAGATCAAAGCTCGTCAGATACGTATCAAGATCCATGCTGACAATTTTAAAATTTGTGGAATCAAGTTCGTACAACTCTTGATGTTGATCAGACGGTTTCAATCAGATATCGAGTGATCAGACCGATTCCTACTCCATTTTAAAAACCGTGCTACAGCGGGAAGATATTTAGCAAAAAAAAAAAAAAAAAAGTAGCACTAATTAATAGGCTTACATCTCGAAAATGATCAAATAGTGGTACTAATTGATAGGAACCTATCAGGATTGTATTAATTGCTGAAAAGTAATTAGTTACTTGAAAGGTGTTTTAGGCAATTTTACAACCCATAATTCATTGGCATTTTGCAATCCTTTTCTGCGTCATTAATAAGTAACAGTTGGCACACGCCATAAACATAGAGATTTATTAGCGAGAAAATAATAATGGTCATTTTCATTACTTTCAATTTGAATTGTTGTTGTGGGAAAGCAACCACTTTCAAATTTACGGTTTTACACCTGATGTGTAATTATTGAGAAATTAGACCGTCTCCGAAAACAAATTGCAAGCGTCGTATGGATCGTACACATCAGAGCACAAATATTATATTTTTGTTTTTTTGGGTCGAGTCAAACTAATTATGATGTCTTATAGCGTGCTGTAGCCAATTAGGCACGTAAGTAATCCGCGAGTCTGACATAGCGTACTGGTTAGACGTTAGAGACTTAGAGTGTGTTGACCACTTAAGTTAACCGACCTGTCCGGCGGGCCCTACCTACCAGAGTACCAGGGACAGGTGTCTGTCTATAACTGTAATCCTAGAATAGATAGAGCTACAGAGGGAAACGTACGAGATGCTGATGAGCCTGTTAAAATGTGCTGGCGAATTCACATGATAGCTCAATTTTTGCGTGTTTTTCTGGAAAATCACAACCATTCAAATAGTTCTGCACGAATCTCAAAGGGAAAATAATACTTGTCCCCTGCGCTATCCCCGAATAGGCACCGGACACGTCGGTCACGCAAAAGTTGAGATACCTCAGAGAATACACACTCTGTTGTGCTGGTGGGCAAGTTGCCCTTGCCCGGACAGCTTCGGTCAAGGTCAAAATCAGGAGCATCAACCGGCCATCAACATCAATCATGAATTCGGAAAGGCATATTGCAGTGGGCCCCACGCCCTCGCCTCAGGGCTCAGACTCCTCAGGTCCCATTCACTCCGGATCCTCTGCATTATCTAATCGCTTAATTTTGAATCTGGAGTTCTGGACCATGCGATCAGAACCTGTAATTCCTGGGAGAAATTTGGGTCCGATGCCCTCCTGGGAGAAATTTGGGTCCGATGGGCATCGGACCCAAAGTGAGTTAGACGGGTTCTCTCACCGTCCGATCGGCTTTAGATTCGCGCCCGCAACTTTCGCGTATGCTTTAAAATTCGTGCTCACGAATATTAAAGTAGATCGGACGGTCAGAAAACCCATCGAACCCAAATTTGAGTCCGATGCCTTTCTCGTAATTCATGGGACCTTCTCAGAATTCGCTGTGGATTCAAGCGTTCCGTCTGAGTACCCTCAAAACTCAAAAGTGAAAAAGCCAAATATAAACGGCAAGTTGTTATGAAGCAATGGAGCCATGGATATTTTTCTGCGCCTCTCCCGGATTTTTAGAAAATAATACCGAATTTGGAAATACACGTTTAACAATTATTACTAAAATTATATTCATCTAAGACTTGTCTAAATGTGTATGTTTAGGATGATCTTTCAACACAATGGCGGGTGCATTAAAAATATCTCCAAAATGTCATGTTTTTAGACAGTCACACATCTTTCCCATTAAAAATATCTAAATTTTTTTTAGAAAGAATATATAAAAATATATTTGAGAAGAGGAGGGTTCAAATGTTTTCATTTCTTGTGTCTCCGCCGTGCTTTCATTTTTAAAAACTTTAACTCAAAATAATGTAGATCACATTCAACGGTTTTATTTTGATTTTTGAGTTTTAACTTTTGAGTTTTTAATATTTTTTAAAAATAGAGGCATAATGGAGGCACAAAAAATAAAAACATTTGAAACCCTCCTCATTTAAGAATCATGTCTCATCCTAGAAGTTTGTCCATCCTAGTAAATATATTGACTCCGCTCTCATCTTATATGTGTCATTAAGCTATTAGAGCCGGGAAATAAAAAAACCAATTAATTGGAACAAATTAAAAATTCAATTGCTGCAGAAGAACAAAATTAAACATGCGTGACCAATTCTTAAAAAATTATAGAGGTGTCATTGGTTAAAATCGAGTTCACATTTACGATACACATAATGAATATATACTCGAATCATATTTGGAAGCTAAAATATACGCACATGTAATAATAATAATAATAATAATAATAAGGATTTTAAAATAATAAAGCTGATTAAAAACTTTCTTATATTAGTATTCAGAGTTGGGCTACAGTACTTCGCATAGTAAAGTGAGTGTTTTATTTCACGTTTATATTTTCAATTGTAAAGTTCAAAACGTCGATCTGAACTGTTCAAGTTTATCTCCATATTAAGTTGTACTTGGAGACCCAATTTTACAATTTTTAGAATTATTTTATTAATTTTTTGGATTTTGTAAATCACTGATTTTTTATGGTCCACAATTTTTTGAAAAATAATGATTTTAAAAAGTTCCAAAAAAATAGTGAAGTTTCTAAAAATTGTAAAATTTGGTCTCCAAGCACTATTTAATACGGAGATCAACTTGAACGGTTCAGATTAACATTTTAAACTTTGAAATTAAAGATTTAGACATGAAGTAAAATAGACATTTGATTGACATCGTTGTGCAAAACCATAAGCATCTGCTCCGAAATATTTCGAATGGAATATAATTCAGATATGCACATTTTATTTATAGAAAGCTATAAGTTATGAGTATCTACATTCCCACTATATTTTCCAAATATAGATCCGAATAATTACATGCTTGTTCATGTCAATTAATATTTTAACGATAAATATACGAAATTTTAATTATGAAAATTGATGATTTTATTTACAGGAAAGGTGGTCTCTTGAAACATAGAATTACCCACTTGGGTCATCAAATCATTGTGGTGGTACCATTGTCCAGTCACCTTTTGCATATAAGAACACACCGTTACCGACACAGCAAATCAATATCTTAACAGAAATGAAAAGTGATATATTCCTTTTTACAAGGGAGACAAATGTCAGAGGTGGCAGAGAAGAGATAGTAGCGGTGGACAAATATCCTCTCCATTACTGTAAAAGATTCCCTTCACTTTACGGTTTGAGATTAACTCTCAGCCGCTTTGAGCTTCGGACTGACGGAGGGGGCAGTATTATTGGGCTTTGAAATTCGTGCCAAATTAAAATGAACGGTCCAGATCAAGTAATTGTAAAAGATTCCCTATTACGGTACCGGGGAGGATCTGAATTCTAGTAGCGGTAGCCCAACTGAATTCAGACTCCGTCTTTGCGGAAAGCAACATGCCTCGTACATGATTCATGATTCATACATACTTGCACTATATAGTATATACTTATATTACAAGTTACACCAGTACGCTGTACGCTATACCCCAGTACCCTGTTACCTGTAGTCCTGTACATACATATTTCAAAAAAGATTCATGAAATTAAAAAGTAAAAAAAAAATTTAAAATATAAACGAATATTAAGCAGTACGACACCTTGACCTCTTCCATGGGCCATGGACAGATATCCTCTCCATTACTGTAAAAGATTTCCTTCACTTTACGGTTTGAGATTCGGACTGACAGAGGAGCAGTATTATTGAGCTTTGAGATTCGTGCCAAGTTAAAAAGAACGGTCCAGATCAAGTAATTGTAAAAGATTTCCTATTACGATACCGGGGAGCAATCCGCCTCCGCTGCTTTTCTTAAAGAAAAGCAGGACCCTCCTTTTCCGATCCGAATCATTCAAATTTGTTCATTCACGTATCTCGATAAAACAACTTTTTCATACACAAATCTCAACAAATTTGAATGGTTCGGATCGGAAAAGGAGGGTCCTGCTTTTCTTTAAGAAAAGCAGCGGAGGCAGATCCACCGGGGAGGATCTGAATTCATGGGCCATGGCCTCTTCTTGGATTTGGATAGTCTTAAATAATTTGCCGATTGCACGATCTAATATTATTTCAACTAGTTTACTCATCAATTCGAATTTCGAACACAAAAATTAATTCCAAATAGTAAAATCTCTGCACGAATAATTAATTTAACAAGATTACTATTTTCCTCCACATTCCTCTCCTCACTTGCGCAAGTCATAAATTGTTATCACAAAATCAAACGGTTAAAAAAAAAAAAAGGAAAAAATTGAAATGCCCAACCATTGCGCAATTAAATTCATACCTAAACACCTCCTAAAAATTCTAATAATACCTACAACCATGCTGTTGTGACCTCAATTGTTCTCTAAACCTTGCAATAAATTCCTCGGCTTTCCTGTCGACTACACCCGCTTCCTTTCCCCCTTCTTCTTCCATCAGAAACGGCGAGTCGGTGACTCTGAGTTGTCGCGCCCCAACCGGTGTTTCCCAATTGATCCAAGGAGACGGTGACGCAACCGACTCGACCTCCTCATCTTGGTTCACCACGTCAAGCACATCGAATATCCTCATCACACTCGACACCTCATCGTTTCTATAACTTGATGTGAGGGACTGCTTGTTGCTCCGGCGAAAGAGCTTCGGTTTGGAGACATTGTAGAGAGGGGTGTTGCTGCAACTGAACTCAACTTCTCTCGGCACATAGACGGCGGTAGCAGGGTCCATGGACCGGCAGGAGAGTACCGACATGTAGTGCTTTGCGTTATGGGTTGACGGGTGATGGTCGGTGAGGCGTTTAAGTGACTTGGCAGTGAGGCGGCCCCGCTTAGAGAGAAGGTGGAGTTCTAGAGAGAGCCACTGCTTGGAGATACCTTTGTAAAGGAGATAGTACACGGCTCGAAGAACTTGCCATAGCCGTTTTGTTGGAGTCTGTGGGTCATTGGTTGCCATGTTTTCACTTTTTTAATATTTCTTCTGATTTTCTTTCTTTTTTTTTCTTTTTTTTCTTTTTGGAGATGGGGGAAGGGGGGTCAGGGTGTTTGTTGTTTCTTGTTTGGAGAAGTGGGGGGGGAGAGGAAGAATTTAAAGAGGCGCAAACAATTTAAAGAGACGGAACGAAATTAAATACCAGTGGCAGTTCACACCCATTCGGCGAAATAAATTAAAATTAATTAAGGTTGTTTGTGTAAATTTTGTGGAATACTTGTCGTCGGACGTTGATGTGATGTCTGTTACTGATCTGTTTGGATCTTTTAAAAAGACCTTCATATATTTTCAAATATTAACGCACACATTGAATAGTATGAGGTTATCAGAACTCATGAGCATCACAGTTTTCTTTTGCCAAACATCTTCTCCATTCATCAATGGATGCCTCCGTTACATTTTTCATTTTAGAGTTGGGATCCACTCAAGGTGCCTTTTAACTTAATAATCTTGATAACTAACAATGTTTTGTCAAATCAAATAAATATTTTCAACTACAAATTTATAAACATAAATTATTTGTTAATAAGGGAACTAGTGTTTGGTATCAAATGTGTTAATTTTTATTTTTTTATATAATTGATAGACTTAAATTATTGAAGTTATTTATATCAACTTAATTATATGAACAGAGAATTTTGAATTTCATCACGATAATCATCAAAATATGAGAGAATTAACAAAATTTAATCCGTTGTTTTATTAGTTCTTGATGAAATGATATAATTCTCTATGAACACAAGTATATAATATGTCTAAAGTATTAAATTAAATTTTTTATTTAAAATTTAATTTTATAGATAGACATCTTTTTATCACCAAAACATTTTACATTTAATCCAAACGATCAATAAAAAATGTCAAAAATGATTTGTGGCTCACAATTGCACAACTGTTGATGTTGGAATTCCTAGTAATTGTTTTTGTTTTCCTATTTAAACAAAAATATGTGAACATTAACAATAATGCTAAAATTACTACCATAAAAATGAATAATAACTAACAATAGTAATTATAGTATAACTATTATTGATATAAAATGTGAGCATTATCAATAAAAAATAACATTATCACTTTTCGTTTTTGATTTTATATGAATCAATAAGTTGAAAAATCAACGTCCAGAATTTATCCACATCGGTGTATTTCTACAAGCTCTTGAAACTAATCAAAACAAAGTCGAAATGTCATGACTTTTTTACACATACATAGAGAAAATGATATAGATCAATCATATCTAACGGTTTCATTTAGACATTTGAGTTTTAAATTTGAAGTTGTTATAATTTTTAAAATAAAGATATAATTTGAATCCTCCTCAACTATCTATGCAAATCTCGGAGACTTCATACCAATTCGGAGAAAGAAATTAAAATCAAGGTTATCCATGCAAATTTTGTGGATTTCTGTCATTGATGTTGTTAAAAGGACCTTGGTAAATTTCCAAATAATTTCCAGCACTTTGAAAGACAACTTGGGACATTTTTCAATTAATGAATTAATATTTTGGGTAATTATATCTTCTCCCATCTATCAATCCCCCATTTCATCCCCCAACTAACTAACTATCTTTTCTAACTATAATTCAAAATTCTAACTACCTAATGGCCCTACAAATTAATTACCCAATTTTCTCCATTTATTTCTTTCCTCTTTCTCCCTCCCTCTCCCACCTCTCCCACCTCTCCCTCTCCACCTCCGCCTCCACCTCCGCCCGCCTCTCCCACCTCTCCCTCTGCGCCTCCCCCCGCCTCTCCCACCTCTCCCTCTCGGCCTCCCTCTCCCACCTCCACCTCCGTCTCTCACCTCCGTCTCCCACCTTCCACCTCCGCCTCCTCTCTCTCCCACCTCCGCCCCCGCCGGAGTAGATCCATCACTGTTGACCGTCGGGTAAGATCCGCCTCCGCCGGATCAGATCCGAGTTATTTGCAAAGAACAAAGCTTCATTAATGGTGAATTAGACCAATGCGTACTAAGTACATATGGATGAATACTTAATGTTTTAGAGATGAATACTTCAACGTTTATAGATGCATACTTAATATCTTAGGCATAAATACTTTAACTTATATGTATGAATACTTGATATCTTATGGATGAATACTTTTTATTTGTTTGGTATGCACATATGTTTGTAATACTCTTGGTACATTAACTATTTACACTTACACGATGAGGATGAATACTTGCTTAATGCGGGATGAATACTTGCATGACAAGGTGTGAATACTTATGCAACAGACAACTCGAAAGTATGTCATCATGGATCTCATTTGAAAGAGAAAATTGTGTAGAAGACATTCGTGGTTTTACATTTGCAAAATTCCTCACAGATCGTCAGAAATATTGGTTAGATTGAACGGAGAAAAAAAAAAACCATCTCTAAAAACGTGTAATACTCTTGGTACATTAACTATTTACACTTACACGATGAGGATGAATACTTGCTTAATGCGGGATGAATACTTGCATGACGAGGTGTGAATACTTGTGCAACGGACAACTCGAAAGTATGTCATCATGGATCTCATTTGAAAGAGAAAATTGTGTAGAAGATATTCGTGGTTTTAGATTTGCAAAATTTCTCACAGATCATCAGAAATATTGGTTAGATTTAACGGAGAAAAAAAACCCATCTCTAAAAACGTGTAAAAGATGAGTGATTGATGTGTCCAAATATGTTTCTATTGCAAAGATGAATACATTTATATAGATGGATGAATGCTAGTTGTGTTACAGATGAATACTTTTTTTGCAAATTTCTAAAATGAGGTGAAGGTAGTTAGAAGTCTCCCACTTAATTAATGCGCTGACGGTTATGCGGTCCCCCACTTAATTAATGCTCTGACAGTTGTGCGGTCCCCCACACATGTTGTTTGTCCCCTACTTTCTTGTTGTAATATATCCAAATATGTTTCTATTGCAAATGTGAATACCTTCATATAGATGGATGAATACTAGTTGTGCTACATATGAATACTTCTGCAAATTCCTAAAATACACTGACAGTTATAAATTCTAACTAACTAACTATCTTAATTAATGCAACTGACGGGGATGAAACGGGGGATTGTTCACGGGGGAGAGCTAGGCGGACCCTAATATTTTTTGTGTGCGGATCAAAAATAGTATTCCTAATAGTATTCCTCATCTCCGTTTGCGCATCAATGGACGCATCCATTATCACTTATAATTAGTAGATGAAGAATAAACTATTAGATGCTTAGATCAGATAGGCTATAGAAGTGGCCTTAATTCTTGTTCTCAGGGCTACAACAAACTGAACACTTGCTCTTTTAATACAACCTTCAATTTAGATGGGCTACAGTGCTTTGCAAATTAAAACACCCTCTTTAATTCGGGTCACTTTTTCAATTTGCAAAACCCAAACAACCGATCCGAACCGTTCAACATGTTCTAAATATTGAAATATGCTGGGAGACCAAATTTTATATTTTTTGGAATTTCTTTACTAATTATTAAGCCACTTTGGAAATCGCTAATCCGATGGTCCACAGTAAAAAACAGTAAAAATTTCTGGATCACCGGATCAGCGATTTCCAAAGTGGCTTAATAAATAATAAAAATATTCTAAAAAATGTAAAATTTGGTCTCCAAGCACATTTCAATAATTAGAACATGTTAAACGGTTCGGATCGGTTGTTTGGGTTTTGCAAATTGAAAATATGGCCCGTATTAGAGGGTGTTTTAATTTGCAAAGCACCGTAGCCCATCTCTCTCTCTCTCTCTCTCTCTATATATATATATATGAGGAGGGTTCAAATGCCTCCATTTTTCATGCCTCCATCATGCCTCCATTTTTAAAAACTTTAATAACTCAAAATTTAAAACTTAAAAGTCAAAATAAAACCGTTGGATATGATCTACATCATTTTATCTATGTGCTCATAAAAAATTATTGCATTTCGATTTTATTTTTATGTGAATCAATAAGTTGAAAAATCAACGTTTAGAAATTATCTACATTAGTACGTTTTTTACAAGCTCTTGATGACAACCAAAACAAAATTGAAATGTCATAATTTTTTACACGTGTATAGATAAAATGATGTAGATCATATCCAACGGTTTTATTTGGACTTTTAAGTTTTAAATTTTGAGTTATTAAAGTTTTTAAAAATAGAGGCATGATGGAGGCATGAAAAATGAAGGCATTTGAACCCTCCTCTATATATATATTGTTGTTGGGGATTCCATGTTGGCGTTAAATGTTAGTTTTCTTTTTAATTTTGCTCATTATTAAGAAATAATTAAATATATTAATACGTTTCATATCAACTTAATACATGTACTTAGAAAATGTAGGTTTTTCCCTTCGTTTACATAGCCATTAAGAGATAAAAATAAATTGACAAAATTTAGTCTATAAATTTTGTAATTTGTTGCATATCAAAATTTTGCTACTTAAATTTTAATTTTGTTAACACTGTTCTGATACCAACTTTCTTATGAGTTTGATCCTCCATGCCATGATCATAATTAACTGGTGCTGACAATCACAAACAAGCAATCAAGTGAAACGGTTCAGTTTTTCTTTCTATTTATTTATTAAAAGCATCTGGTACACTCCAACATATTTTAGATTCTATTTTTCAAAATTAAACCTACGTCTCTCTCAAGTGAAACGGTGGCTCGTCCCACTGCACTAAGTCTGCAATTCTTAAGCTCATCAAAGTGATTTGTATGCCTAATTTTAAATTTCGTCCATATTTGTTTCAAATGACGAATTCAAATAGTTCACATCAATTTAATTAACGAGTGATGTATTTATATGTCAGATTTATAATTTTCTGAGTTCGTTTAATATAAAATTAAATAATTAGTTGAAAAATAAATACATTAAAAATGAACTTTAAATTATCATCATTTTAATCACCATATTTTATGCTAAATGAACTTAACATTTTGGCAGGTAGGCACATCAACATTTGATGAAGTAAATCGTCTTGAACAATTTAAATTCGTTTAAAGCTAATAAATTAGATTTTGGGTGAGCTTAAATTCCTTCGCAACTCATTACCTGACATATGTAATTGCATAATGCAGTTATGAAATACTTTTATTACAACTTAAATTTTTTTTATAAGGATTTTTTATTTAAATTTGTCATCTAAAACATATCTAATGAAAAAATCAAACTCGTATTATTTATTTAATTGTAATGATAAATTAACCAAGTGAAAAGAAAAGTTTAAATTTATAAGAAAGGTTAACCTCATGACTCAATGATTGTAGGTTGATGGGACCAGTGAAAGAAATTGGTGGAAAATTACTTGGAACCTGACTAACATTTAATGTTCCTTTAGAAAAGCCATAAAATTAAGAACCAACAATGAAAGATAAAATAACATATCGGACAGGTTCTCAAATGCAATTGATTGTGATGATGTAAACATATTTTGATTCATATTCAATAGTAGCATTACTTTTTTGATTTACTACTTATAACGGCTATGTTACAGTCAATTTACTTTTACTTGATTCTTTTAATTAATTAGGTACCATGTATGTATGTGTAAATTAAAACTTATAGTTTGGTATATTTTTTGGGGTTGATTGGGAGCTTGCCTTGTACACATTTTATTAATATCAGCGCCATAGAATTATGATATTTTTTTATTGGCCGACTAATAAATGTGTATATGCGCATGCGCCTAAATTATTGCGGGGAACCTTAAATATGGTCATCTCTAAGCAAAATAGTGGTAGATATAATACATAAAATATATCTGCAAAATTGTCTTCAAATGAGATGAGGATCAAAGTCTACAGTAAAGTTTCTTATTAAGAAATTATTTATAAACTCTATGTTAGTCAAATAATTGGCTCAAATTATTTATCATTTTTAATTTGTCGCTGACGTGGTTTAATATAAACTCTAAAATTAATTTCAGAAATGTGAGAGTTAGAAACTTTAGAGACTTTAATTTCTAAAAAGTGGTTAACAGTTATTTAGAAACTCATTTGAATTGCTGGGATGTTAATGCTCTAAGTACTGATTGATTTTAAATTTGTGATCTCTCACATGACGATATATAATGTTTTACCCAACCATACTACATGTGATTTTTTGAAATTTAATTTTAGAGTTATTCATCCAATGAATAGTTGAACAATAGAAAATTGAGACTGTATTATAGTGCAGTTCAAGTTTCTTAAAAGCTCACAAAATCTTCTATAAGATATCATGGACGAAACCTTTTTTTTTTTTTTATCCCCAAATATGAAATATTGGTCCCTTTAGATCATACAGAAAACTTCTCTTAGCTCTTTGGTGCAGCACTGGTACCTATTATTTGATGCATGATTAGATATATGAGGAGGGTTCAAATGCACCATTATTTTTGTGCTCCAATATGCTCCACATCCTTTATTTTCATTTTCAAAGTTCGAACAGTCGATCTGAACCGCTCAACATGATCTTCATAATAAATATACTTGGATACCAAATTTTATATTTTTTAGAATTTTTTTACTATTTTTTTAGATAGGTACAAAATCACTTTTTTAAGGAGATTATGGACCATCCGATAAAGTGATATTGTACCTATCTAAAAAAATAGTAAAAAAATTCTAAAAATAATAAAACTTGGTCTCCAAACATATTTTATTATGAAGATCATGTTGAACAGTTCGGATCGACTGTTCGAACTTTAAAAATAGAGATAAAGGATGTGGAGCATATTGGAGCACAAAAATTATGGTGCATTTGAACCCTCCTCTAGATATATTGTGGTAAATTTTTAATTTATTTTTAAGCAAGAGATATGATGCTGCATAATTATTAGGGTTTATTGTATTTTTTTTTTTTTGAAAAGCTTCGCAGAAGCTGCGAGGTCATGGGAGGGGCTCGAACTCTCTACATTTGAGTAACTACAGAGTCTTATGACTTTTTTTCTAGCCAACTGTGCCAATGCTACCGCCCATCTCAAGTTTATTGCATATTTAAAATGTGAAATTACAATAACATTTAACATGTACTTGAATCCTTAGATGTAAAAAAACAATTTGTTGGATTGAAGTCCTTATCAGGTTTAGCTGTGTGGTAAACAGTATTATTTATTAGAAATTAATTTGTGGTGGTGTACTGGTATCAGTTGGTATCAGTAACTTAGTAAGAGGCTAAGAATTTAAAGAATTTAAGCAAGGCTACAGCAGAGTAATTTGTGGCTTGGGTATACTAATTAATTTACCATGAATCTCAAGATTAGCCACAATTATTAGTAGAAATTATTGGTGTTATTTTCAAGGGTTTGCCTTTTTCCATGGACGGTGTTACACTTGGCACCTAATTAGCCATCAACCACTTCCTCATTTAATGATTATAAATTACAAGAGAGACTTCCACAATTATTTGCATTTTGCTCCTCTCACTTTTACAAATTAATTACAAAGAGACTCAAGGTACCTCGATTGGATTCCAAGTTGCGGAGATCATGACACGTGTTCTCATATGCTCTGTTAACCACTTAACCAGTATGTACGTACCATTTCAAACATTAAAAAAGCTTTACATATGAACATTTTATTATGTTATTTTAAATTGACTAACCAGTTTTAAGTGGAGAAATGTTCAAACAATTTTCAATAAATTATATATGGATTCATGTTCACATAAACTCATAAACACATAGATACAAGTGGAACACATAAAAAATGAATTTGGTGTTATCATGCAGGTATTTTGTTGGAGAACGGAGTAGGTCAGATGCCCATCGGACCTACTTTTAGGTTCAACGAGCACGATGACCGTCTGATCTAATTTAAGATTTGTGCGCACGAACATTGAAACAAACACGCACGAACTTTAAAGCGTTCCGCACGAACTTAAAGCAAATCGACGGTGATTAAACCCATCGAACCAGAGTAGGTCCGATGCCCATCGGACCTACTCTCAAGTGATTTTGTTGACGCGTGCTGCTACTTGATTTTTTTTTTTATCATCTTTTTGCATTTTTATAGAATATATCTGTAGTAGTTATCATGTGATTAATTTATTAATTATGCATGTTGTTTAAATAACAAAACTTTTTGTGTCTAAATAATGTATATATACAGCTTTTTTCTTCTGCTGATATGACTTTTGATGTTACCAATGGTACATGTCAAAATATGAGTAAAACTAGGGTGTTCGCAGGTTCACCAAGCCCTTTGGTGAACATGAATCTGATGCTGTCATATTCCTTTAAAATTTGTGCTACTATGGATCGCTCATAGATCAATTTGATGAGATGGAAACAGACAATTTTAAAACTTTCGCTCTGTTATCTTCTTTGCTAGGCGAGTCCAGTGTTTTAATATTCGGTTCTCATGCGGTATTCGAAAGGCCACCGCATACCGCATATACGGTATGAGATCGAATATGCGGATTCTCATTCGGATTTATATATGCAGATTTTTTATTAAATATTTAATCCCACAGTACTTAAATACAATAAGGCAGCATGTAGAGAGGTTATAAAAGACTTCTGAGTGGGATGCTTGAAGAGAACACCTACCTGGCGGGTCTGAAACTCATTTAATGGGTTATGGATTCGGGTCCGGAACTCTTTTAATGTGTTTGAATGTTTTTTAATTTTTTTAAAGCATGGATTCAATATTCGGTCCGAATAGCTCTTTTTTATTCGGCCGGACACTGAATAGGAATATACGGCCGTATATTCACCGAATATAATGGAATTTTAAAACGCTGGGTGAGTCTATACCCTTCGTCTCCTTCTCCCTCTCACTCTCCACCTCGTAAAAAACACTGGGTGAGTCTATACATGATACTTAGTGAATTGGACAAGAAGAATTACTGAAAGAAATTACATAAATCTCTATAGAATGGATTCAACGAATTTACTGTCTGCTTCATGCCATCTTTATCGAGGTCAGAGAGAGAGAGCTTGTGGAACCTAGAGTTTTCGAAATCAAGTGCAATTGCGAAACAAATTGAAGTCCTAGGTTAAAGATAGGCTTGCAAAAGGAGGCGTGAAGGAGAGAGCGGCTTCAAGGAGGAGAGGCACAGCTGCGAGGAGGAAAGGCGGCGGCGCAGAGGAGAGAGATAGGCTGGGTTGTGACAAGAGAGCGGGAGAGACATCTTGTTAGAGAAGAGAGGAGCTGAAAAGAAAATAATGGAGAAAGTTTCCGTCTCCGTCTGTGAGCACGCTCATCAGAGGGTACGTTTGGATGAACTCTAGAATAGCTAGAATAGCTACTGTTTAGAATAGTAAATAAGAATAGCTATTGTTTAAGAACAGTGCTAACTCAAGCTATTCGGAATAGTGAAAAAGTTGTTTGGATTGCATATTTGGAATAGAGTTTTGAGGGAATGAATAAAGTAATAATTTATGTGTTAGATTAAATATAATACAATATAATATTAATTTAAATATTAAATATAATATAATATTAGTTTAAATATTATATTAGTATTATATTGAAAGCAACAAATGTTATTTCATGTTTTTGTAAGAATAGAGAATAGCTCTATTTTCTCTATTCCGAATAGCTCTATTTCTCGTTTGGATTGTCCTTGTTCCGAATAGCAATGCTTTCTAAGAACACCCTAGTTTTACTCTCAAAATATTATGTCCTGTTTACTATGCATAAATTCAATTTGTCGCCTGTGTCATATATCATTCTCATATTAGTTTTCTTGGTACACACTACACAGGTTTAGTTTTTTTTTTTTTTTTTTTAGGGTTTTGGCACTCATCATTCCCCAACCAATCACCCATGCAATTATTGAACATGATATGCTCTCACTCTAAGAACAGGGACGGTTGTAATATTGAAAAACAAAATAACAATAATATTACTTTGAAAACATACACATTTCCATTCCTCTAATCACATTTGCCAAGTGGCTCTTAATTTTGCTTCAAAACAATCATTAAATGCAGGAAAGACATCCACAAGCTAGCTACTCTTCAAATCTTTGAATCTTAGATTGTTGACTGAACACGTCGTACATTGCCTGCGTTTTTTTTTTTTTTTTTTTTCATTTTTCTAAAATAATTTCTATTCAAATTCTGTTTATGTGACAGGTTTAAAAACAAATTCTCACATGGCATGGGAATTTGAATTTTTCTTCCAAGTCATTTCAAAAGGGTAGCCTTCTAGCACTGCCGCATGTAGCCAGTAGCGGAACCAGGAATGATCGGTAGGGGGGTCCTCGTTTCCTCGTCGCGGGGGCCCTCGTCTAGTGATTTAAATTATCAGGAATGATCAGTAGGGGGGACCCTCGTCTCATTGTTTTTTTACAAGATTTAAATTACAGGGGGCCCTCGTCTCATTGTTTTTTTACAAGAGTTATTCAACAAGCATTTTTTTTTTTTGCTTTATATATTTTTCTAGGTCAAGGGGAGGCCAGGGCCCAGGCTGGCTCAGGCCTTGGTTCCGCCCCTGCATGCAGCTGTAACACCGTAAAAAACTAATACAATATAACATTACAAAAGGCTAATACCACAAGGGCATGATATTTGAAATAATGTGTTATTATCACCTCTTCATTACTTTATAGGCAATTAATTTCTCGAAATTTTTATTAATAACATTAAAAAAATTATAGAACATATTAGGACTTTTATGGAAATTTCAAATATGACATTCCGCTATATTATCTAGCGGAATTCACGACCAATTCAGCTGGATTATTCAAAGGATTTTTTTGTTTGCCTAATTTTACTTAATAATCTAGTAAAATTAGATTTTTTTTTAAGGATAGAAATCCATCTGAATTAGGGAAAAAAAAACTAATTAGGTTAGATAATCCAGTAGAATTGAGCCCATACAATTCCGCTGAATAATCCAACGGAATTGGCCATAAATTCTGCTAAATAATCCAGCAGAAATGTCAAATTTATATTTTTTTTTCCAATAAGTGATGATATGTTCTGCAATTTTTTTTAATGTTATTAATAAAAAAATTCAGAATAATTTAAATACTGGTTATCTTATTATTAGTTTAAACACTTATAGAGAGGTTATTGACTTCCTATTTATATTGCCTAAAAGAAAGGGGGCCACCAAATTTCTTCAAACTCAGTCTGATATCCAATATAGACCGTTTGATCTAGGGACGTAAATAGGATTTTCATTAGAGTAGGTCAGTAGGCAAATAAAATTATAATTAATTTTTTCATTTAATTTATTATTACACTTGGTATTAAAAACTAAAATTGCCAACCGTCTTTTCTTTAAAATGGAAATTTGTTTTATTTTCCAACAATTCAATAAAAAGATCAAGTTAAGATAACTTTCATACTCGCTAGCATGACTACATCAAACTAAATTAAAAATGATGAAAACATGATACAAGATATTAACAAACAAAAACCTTTTATAAAAGAAAAATCTTATAAGGGTCAAGTATTTTTTTACCAAAACTATAAGCATTTTAAGTATCTAGCTCAAAACAATTAAATGCTTCCATGATTCCATCCAATTTCAGCTCAAAATAATAATTTTAAGCATCCGTCTAAGGCTCGGTCAGGGGTAAGCAAAATTCGGATTCAAAGGTAAACAAAATTCAGATTCAAACCAACTAAAAAACAAGGGGTTGTGTGGCTTTGGCTCCGCCACTGGTTCGATCCACACAGGGATTTATGTGTATGGTTTAAGATTCGGGACAGTTTATAATTTGAAATTCGCTTGATTCTCGACACAGATCAAATAGTCTAGATCGAATTTGATCGATCTCCATTGTAAACGCCCCGCTAACGTTCAAATAACCTGATTTTACTGGATCATGATTTCAGGAGCGATCCGATTATCAGATTTTAAATAGACAATCTGAAGACTCAAGTAGGAGCGAAATTGAAAACAAGGAGAATTTTTGTTGTTGATAAGCTGACACATTCAAACCAAATTTAAAAAAAATACAAACCTCAAAAATTTCGTTTTCTGAAATAACAGCCCTGCCATCTGTAGCGGGCCTGAACACAGTCAAAGAAAGGATCCAGGCCCAAATAAAATATAGGTTCCGGAGTTCCAGTACAGGGCCGTTTCCCCAAGCTTTGCAATTTCTTTCAATTCCTTCAATTCTTTAGATTGGTCCAATATGCAAAACCAGACAAGAAGCAGAGACGATTCAGGAAACCTGGAGCATAATCAAATTTTTATTTAAAAAAAAGTAGCAATGTGAACTTTCTTTGTTGCCAACTTCAGTTCTCCTTCATGCCCTTTCTAATGAAAATTATTTCTTTACTAGCAAAATGTCTCGCTTTCCTTAGGCATTGATAGTTAAGATGTGTTATACTGAGTTGTCGGAAATACAACGAACGAAACGATATATATCATGCAAATATTAGTTTACCTATGGAAGAATAATACAAAAATGAAACCAAAAAGTATACATCCAAGCATTAATTTACAACATAGATGAACTATCGAACAAAAAACTGTACATATCAGATAATTTACAACATAGATGAACTATCGAACAAAAAACTGTACATATCAGATAAGTATTAGTTTACAGCTAAGTTCCAAACTTTTTGAAAAATCACAACTCTTGCAGCATTGTTCCTACACAACCAAAGAAACCTGTTATTGCTATTCCCAAAAAATATTAGAAGATGCATTTCAATAGTGGTAAAATCCAATCTCATAGCAAAGATCAAGCATACCGTATGCAATGCCGAATGTGTATCACTATTGGTATGCACTTTGCTTTATCAGTACCCTGTATCAGCTGACTGAAGACAAAAATTGTATTGGTACCGGCTGGTACATCGTACCAAATGACACTTCTCTCCTCTTAGACATCCTCAATTCAAAACCATACTCCTAATTTTTCTAAATTCTAATGCAGTCAAGCACATAACTAAAATTAGTAAAAAAAAAAAGAATTGCATAGTTGAAGCTTAACAAAAGCATGTCTGCTTTAAATTATTTATTATTTAGACTAAATTTTGTGCTTAATTGACCATGTAGCAAAACTTCTTCAAATCTGAACCACTACGATACTGAGCAGCCAATGTGGATTGAATGCTGAGGTGGGTTTTTTTCGAAACCTCAAAAAATGAGAAATCATTTTATTTCTCACATTGATCCTCATTTTTTTTTAAATAATAAATCCAATATAACAATGTTAATATCCGGTACTTTTCATTACTACAATCCCAAGATTAAACTGGATTTAAATTCCTAATCCCCTTTGAATAAATAAGGTTTAAAGCATGAAAATCAACAAGGGAAGACAAGGGATTTCACCCCATATAAAATAGATCGAGCCAGTGTATCTTCTTCCTCTCAAGCTCAATAGGTGCTCAAATATAATAGAGACCCCGATGAAAACACGACACTAGCTGCAAAATATAATTATATTTCACTACAAAGCTGCCAATAAGTAACAAAATCAAAATCTGACAATAAATTTGATATTGAGAACATTTTTTCTATCTTTCATTTACACATAAAAGGGTACTTCATTAATTTAATGTTTCAAGATATTTCACTTTATTAACCTTTACGGGTCTGAGGCTAATTGTTCTTAATCTTCATTATTTTCAACAAATTCATACATACAAAATTACCAATTCATACAAAATTTGAACTCTAACTAACTGGTACCAGAACCGTAACAGCAATGGTACTGACTGGTACCAGTGCCAAAAAACAGCAAACACCCAACTGGTACCAAATTTAAATTAATTACTTATGGATTGGTATACCAATACAACTCACTGGACTGGACATGGATTTATGGATTTGAGACATCAATTTAGACTTCCAATTGATTTACGGTAAAGAGAGAAGACTACAAAGCCAAAAAAAAGAACTTCCAATTGATCTGTCCTCAAATTCTTGATCCAAAGTAAACAAAAAAAAATGAAAACCAGTAAAAGAAACGAACGAGATGGAGCTGTCAGAGAACAACAGACGAAGGACACAGAGGAATGAAGATACGAAAATCAGAAAACAAGTGAATTGTAAACAACTAAATTGTAATCCAAAATCTACAAACTAAGAACAATAGACGAAAATCATGCAAAAAAGACAAATCTCGTTTTTAGAAAGACAAATCTCGATTTCATAATAATTGTAAACAATTAATAAGTTAAATTTAATTGTAAACAACTAAATTGCATTTTTCGTTTTCATATCCTCGTAACCAATCTCATGCACTGATTAAAAAGACAAATCTCGATTTCATATTTCTTTCAATTCCGCTCTTTCTTTTCTCTCCGTAACTTATTTTCGCTGACGTGATTCTCTTTTTCTCTCTTTTTGCTCCCATCAATATTTAACTTATTTTGAAACTAGTGGAGAAATAAACCAAGCAAATACACAGAAGAAAACAAAATCACACTCACAGACAGAATGACTACAGCAAATACATATGCTCCGTCAGTCATGGATACTCCATAATACAATTTGCAAATGCCTCAAGCTACTAGCAAGACAATTTAGCCAAATCACATTAAACAGATCACTATTAAACCACCCAAGCCCGACATACACAACATTTAATGAAACACTTTAAGTTGCCAGGACTATGATTACGATAAGAAGCAGTAACTCCAAACATAACCAAAAACAAGCACATCTGCATGCATGAAAAGGTTGAAAAAATTAGCTAAGGTTTAAACACAATCAAGTATGCATGACATTGGTTGACACAAATCAAACTATCCCTTGTTAATTAAACCTCAACTTAACCCAATTCGAAGCCAAATTATTCATTGTATAAATAAGCAACCAAAAGCTGAAAAATTAAGTCAACAAACACAAGGTTGCATATAAATTATACGAACTGGTAAATGCCAATACAGAGTGACAAGTATGAAAAATTCAGAAGTGGTGAGAAATGAATTATCAGAGATGGATTGTTATTACTTGCACAACACTTATTTTTTATTCAACGACCAAAACACAGATACAGTGTTGTATCAGTTGAAGTAAATAAAGGAATAAGACCAAAACACAGATACATTGTCCAGCGATGCGGTTGGAGATGGAAGACCAGTTGATAATGCCAGTGATGGCACATGCATATTTGCAGGTTGCCCCTCCTAATAGCAGCAACTCCCACCTGGAATCTAGGAGGTAGGATGGAATAATAAAATGACAGATACCCATCTTAATAGTTAATAGTACTTACCAACCAACATTTTTTATATTTTTCTATCTCCAAAAGAAAACGAGTGTAAATATAAACAAGGAAGAGTGAGAAAAACATTTCTCATACTTGTAACTAATGTTGGAATTATTTTTGAGATCCATTCATGTGGCACCTGCTGGTAGTTCTCTGCAGAATAAAAGACATGTTTTAAGCAATGACATATTTGCCCCTTGCTCTGCTGCCTTATTTCTGTTGAGCTCTATAATCAGTTTTACTTTGGTTTATTCAATTATCTGCTGTCACATTCTTTTCTTTTTTGTAAATAAAATTATTCACAAATTATGTGAAATATTGGGTATAGTTTGCATATGAACACAACAATGGTAAACAGAATCCTATAAATGGATGGAACTTCATAAACAAATTTCAATAGATACATATATATATATATATATATATATATATATATCGTCGGCTTTGGGCTTCTTAAAAGCAGGACAGTTAATGAACGGACTGGATTCAGCCAGTAGTTTCATGTTTTTGCTTGTTGCCTTCCTAAGCTTCAGCTCAGTCCCCCATTGCTTTCAGCTTTTCTCATTCACAGATTTTGGTGATCTAGCAATAAAATGCAATTAAAAAAGGTAGAAACTTTAGTAAGGCCTAATCAGACAAAGACAAGCCAACATAGGGATAGGTTAACAAGGTCAGTGCTTCACACTTACTCCCTGTGTTGTTCATCTGGAGGTATCTCAATTGGTCGTTATTATGTTGAGTTCAATTTTGTATCTCAAAGATTCATTCCACAACTGAGGGTTTGGCTAAGTAGGATAAAAATGAGATTGAAGATAAGTTTTAATAGCCTTAAACAGTATTAAGCAATCTGATGTTAGTTTGTCAACTATAAATAAATTTGACATGTTGATGAGTTAACATGTAATTTGATTTAATCTCCAAACATAATCTTTAATTTTGCATCTAAAATTATGAAGTGGTTTGATTAGGTTATCTTGGACAACCAATTGAGTTGTGTAAGTGGTCTCGCTGTAAGCTGAGGTAGCTATTTCTGAGCTAAGAGGAGAAGGGGAGGCACAAAACTTAAAATAATCTAATTTAATTAAAGAAATTCAACAATCTATGAAATTTAAGAATATAAAACTGACATTGAGCGAGGGCGAGGGTTCCGCCTGTTGTTGGAGTCAGCTGGTATGCTTTGTACCGCCAAGGGTGTGCGCGCGCTGGGCAAAATGAGGTTGGGGAGGGAGGTTGCGGCGAGAAAGCGGAGGTGAGCAGGAGGGTGCGGAGGCGGAGGCGGTGGCGACGAGAACGGTGATTTGTGTTTTTGAGAGAAGTAGGAGGTCTGATTTTGCGTTGCCCGGTGAGGGACGCAAGATTCCAGCGATTGTAGTGAAAGCTCCCATGGCGAAATCAGAGACGAACGAAAGAAGCTGGGTAGGAAAGGGCAGAGATTCTCATCGGAGATCGACAAAAAAAACCACAGCAATTGAGATGTCGAAATGCTAAGAAAAAAAAAAAGGAGAATTAATTGAAGATGAAAGACGACCGGAAATGAGGCGATTCTGTGAAAAATTGAGAGAAAAAGAATTCGAATTTGTTACGAAGGAGGGAGAGCGACGGCCGACGGGAACATAAAGAAAAATTTGAGCTAAAGGCCAATCGTTTTGTCGTTTAAACGATTTCTTATTAAAGAAAGTATTGAATAAGAAATTTATTTACCTCTCTAAAACTGATTTAAAAACTGCTAATTAGAAATTCTAATAATTACAGAGATGTAGATGCTCTCCTTTTCTTATGGAGAGACCGAGAGGGAGAGCGACCGAAATTTTTATTGTTGACACTAAAAAAAAATCAAATTAAATGAATACCACCCCCAGAGGCTAATTTTCAATCATACCACCCACGCCAACTGAGTTCGCGCACCAAATAGGCGGGTGCGCGCACTGAGTTAGCACACCAGGTGCGCAGACTGGGTTGGCGCACCCAGAGCATCTTGGGAGTTAATCTCAAACATTCACTTCGGTATTGTGTCCGTAATATCTTAGTGGGAGTGACATCACAATATCACAGCACATTGGACTTGTGTGTCTTGAAATTTGGAACTCATACACCTAAAGCTAATTTAATAAGTTGCGATATTATATCACCTTTTGGGAAATGAGCTATCATCTTATTATAAAATAATAACTATATGCTTGTCTTGGGTTTTGTTTGTATTAATTAATTAACTTTGATCAAATACCAAGTTCGCCAACTCAGTCTGCGCACCTGTTGCGCCAACCCAGTGCGCGCACCTGCTAATTTGGTGCGCGAACTCAGTTGGCGTGGGTGGTAAGATTGAAATTAGACTCAAACGGATGGTAATCATTTAATTTCGTTTTTTAGGGTGTCAACTAAAAAAATTTCAGTCAATTGTGTCATTACTCACATTTGAATTTATTGTGTCATAGAATTATTGTCTTAGATATGGTCCTATGGAGCTAACCTTCTTATTTAAAAGGAAAAAAGTTATGTTAACAAAAGTAATTTGGGGATCTCTGCAAATTTTATGGTTGGACAAGAGGAACTGAACTTTTAACCAAAAAAATAATAGAGTTCTTCCTCAAACGCTAAGGAAAAGCTACAGGAAAAAAAAATTTAAACGGTTAGACCCTTTATGCTTATACCTGTAAATCAACTTGATAGATTTGGTTCAGCCCAGGTTTTGTATAAAATTAGGAAGCAGAAGGTAAGTGCCATGATGTATTCAAGTTTGCATAACATTAGGAAACAATTGAGATCTGATTTGGTAATACATATCCATATTTTGTTCCAGACGCCAATCTATAACGAAGCAGAAAATAGTTGTGGCCCAATATACATAACCATTGGTGATGGTCTAACTTATACTTTCCAATACTCTGACTTGTAATAAAATCATTCATTGAAGCAAAACTGCTAAAATCCAATAGTATCCCATAATAAAAAATTGCAAATGAAAAAAAAAAATTGCTAGTGCAAATTTCACCGTATACATTTCTAGACCAATGTACTTGAACTTTTGTTTAGAGAAATTGTGAGGTCTACACGACAAATCTCTACCACTGTTTCTTGCCGAGAGATTTCCACATGATCCCGTGAGAGATTTCATATGATATCTTTAATATACTATGGTTATGATTGCAAATATGTCCTGGTTCTTCTCAAATAGGCTATAAACATAGCTCTTGTTTGGTTTTATCTTCCTCTTATAAAATATAAAAGTTACTTTAATTTTAGTCAAATCAAAAAAAGAAAAGAAAAAAACAAACTATAGCAGCGCATGCGCACTACTGTACTAGCTCACTACTGTAATTAGACCATTTGGCTTCAATGAAGCTAAAAGCACCCCCAAAATATAATAGGTGTATAATTGAGTATAATGTCTTCAATTGTGCCAAAATTTTTATTGTTGACACAAAAAAAAATCAAATTAAATGAATACCACCCCCAGAGGCTAATTTTCAATCATACCACCCACGCCAACTGAGTTCGCACCAAATAGGCGGGTCCGCGCACTGAGTTGGCGCACCCAGAGCATCTTGGGAGTTAATCTCAAACCTTCACTTCGGTATTGTGTCCGTAATATCTTAGTGGGAGTGACATCACAATATCACAGCACATTGGACTTGTGTGTCTTGAAATTTGGAACTTGGAACTCATACACCTAAAGCTAATTTAATAAGTTGCGATATTATATCACCTTTTGGGAAATGAGCTATCATCTTATTATAAAATAATAACTATATGCTTGTCTTGGGTTTTGTTTGTATCAATTAATTAACTTTGATCAAATATCAAGTTCGCCAACTCAGTCTGCGCACCTGTTGCGCCAACCCAGTGCGCGCACCTGCTAATTTGGTGCGCGAACTCAGTTGGCGTGGGTGGTAAGATTGAAATTAGACTCAAACGGATGGTAATCATTTAATTTCGTTTTTTAGGGTGTCAACTAAAAAAATTTCGGTCAATTGTGTCATTACTCACATTTGAATTTATTGTGTCATAGAATTATTATCTTAGATATGGTCCTATGGAGCTAACCTTCTTATTTAAAAGGAAAAGTTATGTTAACAAAAGTAATTTGGGGATCTCTGCAAATTTTATGGTTGGACAAGAGGAACTGAACTTTTAACCAAAAAAATAATAGAGTTCTTCCTCAAACGCTAAGGAAAAGCTACAGGAAAAAAAAATTTAAACAGTTAGACCCTTTATGCTTATACCTGTAAATCAACTTGATAGATTTGGTTCAGCCCAGGTTTTGTATAAAATTAGGAAGCAGAAGGTAAGTGCCATGATGTATTCAAGTTTGCATAACATTAGGAAACAATTGAGATCTGATTTGGTAATACATATCCATATTTTGTTCCATACGCCAATCTATAACGAAGCAGAAAATAGTTGTGGCCCAATATACATAACCATTGGTGATGGTCTAACTTATACTTTCCAATACTCTGACTTGTAATAAAATCATTCATTGAAGCAAAACTGCTAAAATCCAATAGTATCCCATAATAAAAAATTGCAAATGAAAAAAAAAAAATTGCTAGTGCAAATTTCACCGTATACATTTCTAGACCAATCTACTTGAACTTTTGTTTAGAGAAATTGTGAGGTCTACACGACAAATCTCTACCACTGTTTCTTGCCGAGAGATTTCCACATGATCCCGTGAGAGATTTCATATGATATCTTTAATATACTATGGTTATGATTGCAAATATGTCATGGTTCTTCTCAAATAGGCTATAAACATAGCTCTTGTTTGGTTTTATCTTCCTCTTATAAAATATAAAAGTTACTTTAATTTTAGTCAAATCAAAAAAAAGAAAAGAAAAAAACAAACTATAGCAGCGCATGTGCACTACTGTACTAGCTCACTACTGTAATTAGACCATTTGGCTTCAATGAAGCTAAAAGCACCCCCAAAATATAATAGGTGTATAATTGAGTATAATGTCTTCAATTGTGCCAAAATTTTTATTGTTGACACAAAAAAAAAGTCAAATTAAATGAATACCACCCCCAGAGGCTAATTTTCAATCATACCACCCACGCCAACTGAGTTCGCACCAAATAGGCTAGTCCGCGCACTGAGTTGGCTCACCCAGAGCTTCTTGGGAGTTAATCTCAAACCTTCACTTCGGTACTGTGTCCGTAATATATTAGTGGGAGTGACATCACAATATCACAGCACATTGGACTTGTGTGTCTTGAAATTTGGAACTTGGAACTCATATACCTAAATCTAATTTAATAAGTTGTGATATTATATCACCTTTTGGGAAATGAGCCATCATCTTATTATAAAATAATAACTATATGCTTGCCTTGGGTTTTGTTTGTATCAATTAATTAACTTTGATCAAATACCAAGTCCGCCAACTCAGTCTGCGCACCTGGTGCGCCAACCCAGTGCGCGCACCTGCTAATTTGGTGCGCTATGGGTGGTAAGATTGAAATTAGACTCAAACGGATGGTAATCATTTAATTTCGTTTTTTTAGGATGTCAACTAAAAAAATTTCGGGGAGAGCGAGGTACCTCTAATCTGAGCAAAGGAGACTCCATTCGGTAAGATTAAGACGGATTAAAACATTAAAGAGCGTTAAGGAAAGCTGCCGAACAGGTACGATGTGATCTTTTGACAGGATTTGATTGAAAACGTTCCATTTGATTTATTAAAAAAAAATCCAAGAGGTGTAAATTTCAGTTATACTTAGTGAGAACCAAAAACGAACTGACTTTAATCTTCTTTAACTAATAGTTTTTTATCCTATAAAAATAAAAATGGATGAATGTGAATATTTTTATTATAATTTTGTTCAATAAGATTAGTATTCCAAGATACATTTATGCTTTTTCCTAAATAATCCAACAATTAAAAAACCTTTAGTGCCAATAATTTCGTAGATTTGTTCTTTTATCATATTTGACATTCATTTGGATTCTTTAATACAATTTTTTTTTGGCATGTTTATTTCAGTAAGAGATAACGACAACAAAGGATCGCTTAAATTATCAACAACAACGGAAACGGAAAATTTTCGCACTGAGAAAAGGTACACCTACTTTTGTTATATTTCTTAATAATTAATTTTAAACGATCATTTTATTTTACTCAGAAAAATATTATCACACTTTTAAATCTTTTTTCCTTTTTTTATGTTTGTTTAAGACGAGTTTTAATATATTTTTTAGGTATTCAAGAAATTCAGTATGGTGTCATACTTGTATGCAGGGACGGAGCCATGTGTGATGAGTGGGGGTCAATTGACTCCATTAATTTTAAAAAAATTTGTATTTCTATATGATTTTTTATATAGTTTAGAGGAAAATTCTACGGGTATAGTAAAATTGATTTCCATTCAGTATGAAAAAAATTATATAATTGACCCCCAATCTATGTTTGACCTTCATAGCTTGAAATTCTGGCTCCGCCCCTGCTTGTATGACCCAAGTTTATAACCAAATTAGCAACATAAATGCTAAACATGTTGAATAAGAAAGGAAAAAAAGAAGAGCATAATGCTAACGATGGTACATATCTCTATAATTCCTAGTTTGTTCAAAAAGCTATTATTCTTATACTCTTTTCATGTACAAACAAACACAAGTGGGTAACTGGATTATATTAAGGCAAATGCTTATATTAAATATTAGACTAAAAGACAAGGCATTCTGTAATTTATTGTTGTGGCATCAAGACTTTCAAAATGATATGAATGTTATTTAATTTTTTATGTAGATAAATTGTGAGGATCTCGCATTTACCTATTCAAAAAGTTAGAAAAAGTAATCGTATTATAAATTTTATATTAATAGAATGTTGCAACTTATTATTTTTTTTTTATCATTTATTAGTATCATTGTTTGTTCACAAAACACTGCATAGTTTTTGCTGTAGATTTTTTTAGCTAAAAAAAATTTGATTTTTTTTTTATCAATGGAATATATATGTAATTTAAAACTGTTATTTGCCATTGGTACATCTAGCTCAAAATCGGAGGAAACAAATCATTGTACTTCATTAATTAATGAGAAGTATTGGATTCTCTCTTGACGTCAATTCACGGACCAAG
Source organism: Carex parvula (assembly GCA_025461045.1). Lineage (NCBI taxonomy): Eukaryota > Viridiplantae > Streptophyta > Magnoliopsida > Poales > Cyperaceae > Carex > Carex parvula. Next base: position 162,012 of record JAJGRW010002697.1, read on the forward strand.
CCGCATCCACCAAAAAAAAAAAAACAGAGAGAGAGAGAGAGAGAGAAATAAAGAAAAGGACTGTGTAAGGTCAAATCAGGGGGCTGTAACCAGGGGCGGACTCAGGTGGTTTTAGGGGTGGATTTTGAATTTTAGTGGAGATTTATTGGTTCTGATCTACTTTGTGTTCTTGAAATTTTTTTTCTCTCTGAACGTTTGATTTGTAATTCGGGTTAAATTTAGAATTAAAATTAAAATAAATTTGTTGAATTTTGATTGGTAATTAAAATTATAAGTCAGAGCATCATAAATTACAAGTTAACGCATTGGAAGTATAAGTTAAAGTATTGTTTTTTATCGATATCAAATTGGTTAATGAATTTAAATCTAATTAGATATTTAAATCCGATTCGATATTTTTTTGCCCCGCCCGACGAAAATCCTGAATCAGCCACTGATTGTAACCGAACTTATAATTGCAGCAAATATTAGTTAGCAAAATTGCACACACGTAGGATTAATAAAGAGGCAAATATGCATGGGGCTGCATTGTAATAATAATTAACAACAGAGCACACCACATTTCAAAATGTTCTTGGCACAAATTTTTTTGGCCAAATAGCACCCAAGTTTAGAAAATATCTAAAATGTCATTTCCTATACGTACAAATTATATTAGGATGTGCGTATGCCAATTATTATGGATCAGATAATATTGCAACATTTATGTATGGAATTGAAATCTGCTGAAATCCATCATTCATGAACAGTGTTTCTGAAATTTTTGAAATTTCGAATCCAGTCGTCCAACTTTTTCTATGCACGTATCTCAAAACAGTTGATTTTTCTGTGCACGCATCTAAAAACAGCTTGACGGTTGGATTCAGAAAAGCAGAGATTTCAAAAACACTGTTCATCAGTGAGAATTTCAGCAAATTCGTTTCCTTATATATGAGACCAATAATTCTAGCTCTATCATTAAATGCTCAGAGAACAATAAATATATTAATCTAAAGTCTAAACAAATGACCAATAATTCTAGCGCTGGCCCGGAAAGCATGATTTAAAGCAACTCAACTGACATTTTACCAGTGTTGGCTGATGTTCAGAGGGAACTCAGGTTTTACATGTGCCTATCAGGGACGATGTCATAATGAATTTGGTAAAAAGGGGTAGACAATTAGGAGGGTCATATATAGGTTCTACCTATCCAAAATTAATATTCTTTTACCATAGTCAATATTTTTCTTCTTTTCCAAAGAATCATATAAGATAAAGAATTTTAATGTATATTTAAATTACAATAACTTAATTTCACACTGAAAAGTTGCATCTAAGTAATTGCTACTGTCCAAATACACTAACAGGCAATCTTTATTCTAAACCTTAATTAATTAAGCATCCCCTGTTCACAGAAACTATGTTTCCATCCCCCCTTTAACCCCTAACCAAACTAACATAGAGACCTATAAAAATATAAACTTCAACCAACTATATCCAAGAGAGAAGCCAATTAAAACAATTGACCTATATATATTGTACTTAATTACTTGTTCTTCATATCTGACACAATATTAGCACCGCTGCATCCTTCGTTCTTCACTGCAACCGTAACACATGAATCAAGCGATCTCCTTCGATTCAAGCACTTCTTTGCCACATCTTTCATTGCACTTGCTAGATAAAAATTGGGATTTAGCCTGATTGTGCTGTTAAATTTCTTGCACATGGCAATGTGCGCCTCCAAAGCCATCTCCTTAGAAATGGAGGGATCTTTGCTTAGCTGCTCTTTAACCGCCTCGGAACAGAGGCCACAAATCCATTTCCCGTCAAAAGATTCACGGATTCTAGATATGTATGTAGGTGTGCAATCTTCTTCCATGTTACAGCATTCACACTTTATTATCTCTGTTTCGTGTGAAAGAAATGATGATGCATCAGATGGGACCCTCTGCAGAGATTGGTTTTCTTTCTGAAGAAATAAAATAAATATAAATATAAATTGTTAGCTTATTATAAATTGAGGAACTTGCATATGTGCAAGTAGAAGCACATAGACTGGTACATGCAAATGCATAGAGCCATAAAAATAAGCCTTTTTTTAATTTAAAGGAACTGATGCCATGGTAGGTTTAAGCCACACGTGTCATCAGTCGTATAATGCTCATTGTATTCCACACACAAGCTTACAACTAGAACAAGTTATATTATGTTCATTTTAAGTCAGCCTTTTTTTTACTTTGTCTAGCAGAATAATGTGTACATATAAAAAGATGCATGATATATGTGCCACATGCACCAAGGAAATACTAGGGCAAATATATATTAATAATTGTTCAACGCTACAAAAAAAAAAGGGAATTGTGATCATATATAATGGTGCTGGTTAAGAGTAAGCAAAAAAAAGCTCAAGATAAAAGCTTAGAAAGTAGAAGAATCCAAAATGTGTTGTATTAATCTTACTCTTGGCATATCCGACACTGATGGGCCGATACTAATTGTACTTTTTCCACTAGTGGCTCCTTCTCTTGCTCTTACAACCTGAGATTGCAATACATGCATTTTTTTTATTTAATTTATGGAATCAAGAAGTTTTTTTAATGCAAAACATGCACACTAACTTAAGTTTTTATGTTTTAGTTCTATTGTCCATATTTATAGGCCGTGGACAGCCGTTAAAAGTTCAAGTAGAGGAGTGAAGGAGGTTTCAAGGGGGGTGAACCTGTCAATTGAGAGCAGTATCAACAAAGTAAATTGCAGAAAAAGTTAAAATATTCTTTATAAAAAAATACAAAAGAACCATTTTTCATAAATAAATCTGCATTGTGAGTGATAAAAAAAAACAGATTTGCTACAGAATAATTATAGTAGCTAGTGCATATATTTTAAGAAAATAGAACTTGATTTCTTTTGCCACCTTTTTCAAATTTCAAAATTTTAAAAAGAGTAATTAAGAAGAATTATATGTAAATATTTTATAGTATGTTAATTAGTTGTGTTGTATGTCATATCAAAAAGAGCTGATCAAGTTAACAAGTTAACCTAATAACAGTATCTTAGCAGACAAAGTAATTTTCATATCTTAAGGAAAAATTAGAAAGACTACTGAAATCATACAAACTGTATCTATACTGAATTTTATAATGGAAGTCTTTCTGCATATTTTTTTACCTTTACTGGAGTTTAAAATAAAAAGACAAAAGTTACTGTATGTTACTAGAAAAGGACAAGGGAAATAAATTATCTATCACTATTTTATTATTTATTATTAAATATGATATGATATGAGATGGCTTGTCACTGTAGTGGAGGTTATACATATGTTTCAAATTGCCCCTTTACTTTTTTGTTAGTTTAGGATTTTTAGTATAAGAGTGTCCTTGTTCCAAGGAAATGTGTACACATCCATGACAAAGGGAACAAATTGAACTCAGTTGCAAATTGCTCAAGTGGAGAGGGGTAATTTAATCCTTGTTAGCATTTATTTGTTCACTATTCATTCTGTTTTTTTAGAAAAAATAACACCAGTAGTATTTATTTAAAAAAGAGAGAGAGATTGCAATAATTAATCAAATATTACATGAACAATTGCAAGAAATCACATGTTTAATCATGATTTATGTAGGATATGTTAGGGACAAACAGGAAACATAAACAGGGGAAAAAGAACACTGCACCTCATATTACGGACCAGCGATTAATCTTTAACTGTCTAATTGAGATCAGGCTGCTCATATTGCATCGCATTGAATTTAAACAGCTGCTATCCGAACCATCCAACCTAAAATTGCACGGCTAAGAATACTGTCAAATGGTTGGAGATTCAACTCTCCCCCCCCACACGCCCGCGCCCCCCCCCCGCCGTCTGTGCAACACAAAAAAGACAGCTATCTTTTCTTGCATTGAAATTTGTTTTATGCAGCCACCAAAAAGCTGGCAAATTGGATGCTCCAGGGCATACAGCCCAACCTGTGAACTGCTGGAGATGATATGCACTAGAGTTGGCTTTCGGAATTTTAATGACTTAACTATAGCTGCCCCATTTACCAAAGACCCAAACACACCACAAAATGTGGCACATTTTAAAGAAATTAATGACCCAAATTGCTCCACCATACCATGTTTTAATGTTCTAACAGTATGTGAAAAGAAACTTCTTAGAGATAGGCATTAAGCTGATTGAAAAGATAAAAAGAATGGATACATCCAAATAGTAAAAACAACGGAGTTTCCCGTCTAATGGGTTCAAATCACAACAAATCACAAACTGTTTGTGACTAAATTAAACTATATTTTGGGAATTGCTGATTAACCCATTGAAAACGGAAATTTTCAGGAAACAAATATGAAAACAAAACATTGTTTTATGTTCGTGTAATTAATTCATTAATAGTATTGGAGATAGTATGCACCCATGGTGCAAAGAGGTAAATCTACTTGCTATTAGTACATGATATACTTTTGAACCTTGTAGGAGTCAAATGGGTCGGAGTTCAGGCGACATGTAGTAGGAATTTAGGGGGTTATATGCTGCACTTTAGAAAATACTACTAGGCACTAGCGGTGGTGATATAAATAGGAGTAGTTACGGCATATGTTATTTTCCAAAATTTCATTTAGCAACAGCAGGAAAGGAAGCTGTTCTACACTGAAGAATAGCAAGTCAACTTATAACAAAATATCCTTCTGTAATAACAAATATCTAACTCAACAAAATATCCTCTTGTAACAACAATATCCAACTCTTCCTAATTTCCAGATAGATATATTGAATTTCTTTGAATCTTTTACTTTTTCTTTGTGTGAGTTTGCATTTACATTCTTTTTAAAAATTTCTTTTATTGTGTCCAAATTTATATCAGTAACTTTTTCATTCAGTTATTTTGAATATATTTGTTGGTAGAATCACCTGCATCCTTCAAAACAAAAAAGTAACAAATATCTAATTTCTGTAAGCTTCATACGTCCTTTTATTTGAAAACGGACCTTTATGAAAGATGTTCATGTGTACATCAAAAACTGAGACTTTGGTACGATGTTCATGAACCATCATAGAAAGTGCAGAGAATTTTAAGGAACCATCACAATCGTGGTCTGTAATTGGTCACGGAAACAAATAGTGTTACATATGGTAAAGCTTTTTAGCCTACTGTTTTTGATATTTTGAATTCTTTTCTCTTTTAATTTTTTTTTAAAAGAAAGTCTGGTTTTGCATGAAATTTGGGAATTTTCTTCTCATAAGTGAAAAAAAACAACCTTCTTCTGATTAATTCCTGTGGTTGTCCCGCAAACGATGCAATATGTGTAGTACACCATCAAAAAGACACAAAGAAAACTGCTAATTCACCATTTTTAAAAAATATATTAGAGAGACTTAAAATGAGATCTAGAACAGTGCTAGTCTGGTTGAGAGAATCCAGACTCACATGAGAAATGCCATAATCAAAACTAAAGTGATGCACTTGCTATAATAGTAATTTCTCAGTCTCCATCAAAAAATAAAAAGACAATACCACGGATTTTTCATGCATCACTTTTGCAACACGCAAAAATTAGCAAACTCAAAGAGGACGTTTGTCTTTTACACAAAAAGGGTTTTGTTTTCCATTTCTTTATTATGGGGACAGGAAGAAACTAAATGCAAAAGTGAATTCATAATCACATAAGAAGCACAACATCATTCCAACAGGGCTCCTATCCACCATCCAAAATTATCTTAAAGGGGCAGCGATATTGAAACAAAGAAAGGGAAGGATTTTAGCACCGCGCAATTAAAGGAACACTACAGTGGTAACATGGATGGTAACACATTAAAAAGTAACATTATATCATGTGAAGGCATACTAGTGGGTAAAGGGCAGACTGGTTAGAGAAAGAGATGTTTTTGTCAGAAAGTAAGACTATTAGCTGTAGTGCCACATCAATGTAAATACACTAAAATTAAGCTTCTTATGAAACACAAACCTGTGATAGATGCCTCTGCACCTAAATTGTTCTACAATTTTGCATTGATAGAGAGCGCCAAGTTCCTACAAAAATTCAAAAAAAAAAGTTGGCAACAAAATGTCAAGTAATAGAATTGTCAAATTGTAAAGTCCTTAGTAAAAACTCGTCAGGTAATAGAATTGTCGAATTGCAACAAGTACCTGGTTCTACACCTTGCTCTGTCTGTTACTCCCAGTAACTGTCAGTCAGGAATATTGTCGAACATCTTGTGTGCCAATTGCGAGCAAGCAGGCATATGACAAATCACAGTTAGTTCGTTTAAAATAGTTATAGGATATGAATTTGTCGTAGCCTGGATGATGTTCAGCTACACAGATCGGGAAACTTTACTGTTAGATACTGATTAGAAGATAAAATTAACCACCATTTTCCCCTTCCCTTTTGTTTTTGTTTGGCTGAATGGAGAAGGCTTTCACTGGAGAATTTTATCAAACATCTTGTGTGCGAAGTAGCGTACGATTTTGGCCCCGTACCACAAACCATATTCTTTACGAGGAGTGGAGGGTTTAGGTTTAGGGTTTATGAAAATCTTAAAATTAACTATATATATATGCATACTAAAATATTCAAAATTACACTTTGATCTAAACCGCATTAAGTTGGGAAGAAAGAGTGGTATGGTTAATTATTTCAGGGGTACACCACACCGTTAGTCCGTTACAACGAATTTAGTAGATATTAGTTATTAGATATAGCCCAAAACCAAAAGTTACAACAATGGTCTTCTCTCGGCGAGTATTGGGCCATTATTCTTTGTTAATTGTAAGACCAGGATCAATCACTATTAAAACGGGCCGTATTCAGCCCAATACAGGTGTTCCAGTCCATTTTTATCTTTAATTTTACAGATGCCTACAAATAAGCTGAGATTTTAAAGTGACGGTGATTTTAAAAAAGCAAGCGAACCAGAAATAACTTATTGAGAGACAACCTACAATTAAGTTAATTAATGTGTGACCTGATTCGTTGCTCACGGTCTCCTAGTCACATCAAATTAATTCCTAACTACATTTCCTTTAAGCCAGGTTTCTGTTTGTTTGTTTGTTTGTTTGTTTCATTTTCGTTTCCTCTAAATTCTTGGACCAGGCACGTACGGTTGCTACTTGCTGCCATTGACTCGTTTACAAATTACAATTGTCTGAATATAGTGTGGAACCATGAATCATGAACCATACCTACCAGGAGCGGACCCAGTGTATTCCGGGGGGCAGCTATCCCTTTGGATTTTGAGTTTTAGCGGAGATTTATCGGTTCCGATCGACTTTGTTTCTCCTGGAATTTTTTTTGCCCCCTCCTGGACGTTTAATTTGTAATTCAAGTTAAATTTAGGGTTAAAATTGAAATAAATCTGTTGAATTTTGATTGGTAATTAGAATTATAAGTCAGAGCATCAGAAATTACAAGTCAAAACATTGGAAAGTATAAGTTAAAGCATTGTTTTTTGTCGAATATCTAATTAGTTAATGGATTTAAATCCGATTCGATATTATTTTGCTCCCTGACGAAAATCCTGAATCCACCCCTGATACCTACTTAGGAATTGGCAGGGGCAAGGCAAGGTGCCAATCAAATTTAATTGTCATTAGCAAGCAAGCAAGCTCACCAAAAATAAAAAAAGGAGATGGATGAATGATGATAAATGCATTTGGACAAAAGGGGCACACATGCAATGAAAACCACTCAAATCTCACCAACTCTTATCCATCCATCCTTCCATGTGTGCATGAATCATGGCACGGTGATGCTTAACCTTACCCCTTGTTTGTATAATGCATACCCAAAAATTTTATAAAGAGAGAAGGTGGATTCCCACCCCCTTGCACGTGCTTGCACGTGCAGTCAGACGTGATCCGCACTATTTGCCTCTTCATCAATTAATTAATTAAAATTACATTTACACCCCTTCCCCTTCCCCTTCTCTCATTATACCAGTACCAGACAGTTAAAACTTAAAAAGAGTTAGTTAACACGCTACTAATTGCTCTACCATTACCAACCAATTAATCTACCCCTTTTTGGTTTATTCAGCTCTGGTTACAATGTAGTCATATTGTCTGGCCGATTCATAATCTTTGATCTATAATAAAATTGAATAATTATAATGTATATTCAATTGTTGTCGCTCACTTGAACCGTAACAACAAACTGTTCGGATAAAAAATATAAGATTATGTATTTTACATAAAGTGTATGTTAAACAGAGTCGAGAATTATAAAATTATATATATAGAGAGATAGACTATGGTGAGTTGTGAAGTAAAACAACATTTTACGTTTTACTTCACGTTATATTTTCATTTTGAAACTCTAAATAACCGATCCGAACCGCTCAACATGTTATCTATATTGAAATGTGTTTGGAGACTAAATTTTAAATTTTTTAAATTTTTTTTACTATTTATTAATCCACTTTAAAAATCACTACTTTACTTATATTTTTTTACTATATAAGTAGAGTAGCCAACTTTTATATATATATAGTCTTCATTGTTATATAAATAATTCACAAAAACAATAGCACGTAAAGTTTTGCTTTTTGCAATATAACTGGTCAAATCATGCAAAATATATTTTATTAATTTAATATAAACAATTATGTGCCGCTTCGATTTCTTCAAACATGGGCACCATGTCACATGACTTAAACTCAAATTTCTAACATCACCAAGAAAATCTTGTTAAAAGATAAAAAAGTAAATACATTCCAAGGGAATTTACTTAGTAAATTACTCTTTTGAGGAATCAATTGCTCCAACGCTCCCCATGTGCTTTCTCCCCCTTGCGTATGCATTCTCCTCAATCCTCATCACCATTTTCACCTAAAATATGTACCCCACTTATAATAATAATCACAATGTTTTCATATGTACCCAAAAAGTACCTTCTTTTCCAAAAACAAAAAAATAAAATTACATTCACTCTCCACCATTTTACAGTACTATCTTTGCGACGAAGTCAAACTTTCGAACTGTAGGGGCCAAACACATATAGACAGAGGCAGATCTAGAATTTCAGTCAGAATTAGGTACAAAATACTAACAAGAGTACAATTTTTTTCTCATGGCGAATCAGAGCGGAGTAGCGGATAGAGATCTAAGAAAAGTCAAAGTGTGACCGGATACGTCACAACAGACACGTTACGGCACGACACTACACGTCTACCAGTCACGTGATGTGACCATTCCCGTGACGTGACATTCTTTCGAAAATTTGACACGGCATGGCACGTGGTCACGTGAGTCGTGTGTAATTAGGACCGTTAGATCTTGATTGAATAGTGAATCTGGAATAATATAACCTAAATTGTGAATAAATAATAGTTAAATGTGATCGGTCATGTTTGGACACGTCACGTGTGGTTATAGTGTGCCCTGGTCACGGGCGTGACTAACGTGTCATGACCATCATTCCAAATTCTTCATTTCAAATGTTCAAATGCTTGCAACAATTAAGGTTTTATAATTAGAACAAACAAGAGGGCAGTGTGAATAGAAAGAGAAAAAATAAAAAATCTGAATTGTTGATAATATTTGAATGGTTGGGATGAAGAAAAACAAAAATCTGCTTTTCTGAGAGAAGAGTAGCAGATTTGATTTCATGCTGCAGTACTATTGCTCATTGTCTATTTGTTCATCATAAAGTAGTTAGATTGCTCGTTTGACATAGTTCAGTTTAGTTTAAAATTATAATAGTTTGGCTTTTGTTTACGGTTCAATTTTAATAATTAAAAATTAAATAAATAGAATAAATCAAAATTAACTAAAATATATGGATGTGTTGTAATGTTACACATATTAATACATTAATTATTTTTAGTTAGTAGTCGTATTATTGATTATAAATTGAGTTATTTGTACTAATTTGATTTAACTAAATTAACTTCCCTTTATGTAGTTCGGTTTGTAATTCAAGAATATTCAATCTATTCAGTTCATATTTATGCAACCCAAACATTATAATTTTATCAAACAAATTAATTTGAGTTCGAATTGAACCGGATTGATCAATAAAAATCCCTAGACGTGTCTACTGGATGCAAGCAGGTGAAACCAAATTTTAATCACTTACTAAATAATAAATATGCATTTAAAAACTTGAAATTTAATTTTTTTTCTAACAAAAAAAATATTAAAAGAGGTAAGTATGACTTGCTCATAAAAACAAGGTTCTATTTTAAGCACCCCTGAGCAGTGTATTAAAATTTGGTTTTATTCGGTGAATGTTCGGCCGTATATTCCTATTTAGTGTCTGGCCAAATAGAAAATGGATATTCGGACCGAATATTGAATTTATGCTTTAAAGAAATTAAAAAACATTTAAAATCCATTAAAGCGTTTCGGACCCGAATTCATAACCCATTAAATGAGTTACGTACAGACCCACCAGGTAGGTGTTCTCTTCAAGCATCCCACTCAGAAGTCTTTTATAACCTCTCTACATGCTGCCTTATTGTATTTAAGTATTGTGGGATTAAATATTTAATAAAAAATCTGAATAAGAATCCGCATATTCGACTGGATACCGTATATGCGGTATTCAGTGGCCTTCCGAATACCGAATGAGAACCGAATATTAATACACTGCCTCTGAGATTAGCAAACATGGATATATATGCAAAGTTACAAAATTTGAAGGGCGCAGTAGAAAAACTTGACCTGAGAGCAAAATAATAAGTAGCGGTTACAGTAGCATATGTTATTTGTACGGGTCCTAATAAGATTAAAAATTAGGAGATTAAATATTCCAAATACATCCTCCTTGACTTTATATTAATATTATCTTCCCAATATTCAATATCCAAGGGAGAGAGAGAGAGAGAGAGAGAGAGGGGGGGGGGGGGAGCAGCTCCTATGGATCGCCAAAGTCGGTGTCTGGGATCACGAGGACACTCACCTCAAGGATTCTCCTTTCCTTTTTCCCTTTTTTTTCGTTAATTTAATTTAATTTTCTCAAATTCACATGGCTGCTCTGGTCTTTCTATTAAATGCACACACTAGTACACTACACATCAATTCATAAAATTAACATATGCAATATATTTGTTTTAGAATAAGAAAATTCAATGTATTGTTATGTAGTAATATCACATTAATAATTTCCGTTCTCTTATAATTTAATTTTGGGATTGACTAACAGTCCTCCCCATGCTGTCCCCTAAACGCCCTCCTGATTAACTGATGTGTAAAGTACAATGGGGACCACTAACTACATTAACTACTTTGGGGATCACTTATGATTGAAAAAATTTACAACTGGCGCGCGTATGTATGGATACTTATGCGTACAAGTATTATCATATAATATATTAAGTATTTCATACCTAAGACATCAAGTATTAAAAAAAAAAACTGGACATCAACTTTTTTTTTCTCTCTAATTACACACTCATCTTTTACACGTTTTTAGAAGTGGGTTTTTTTTCTCCATTTAATCTCGTTAATATTTCTGACGATCTGTGAGGAATTTTGCGAATCTAAAACTACCGACATCTTCTACGTAATTTTCTCTTTCAAATGAGATCCATGATGAAGTACTTTCGGATTTTTCGTCGTTCAAGTATTCATAACTCGTCATGTAAGTATTCATACCTAAGATACCAAATATTTCTAAAAAAATTGAACATATAAACTTTTTTTTATTTCTCTTATCACACACTCATCTTTTACACGTTTTTAGAGGTGAATTTTTTTTCCATTCAATCTTGCCTATATTTATAACGATCTATGAGAAATTTTGTGAATCTAAAATATCAAGTATTCATACCTAAGATATCAAATATTCATATATAATACATCAAGTATTCATACCTAAGATATCAAGTATTTAAAAAAAAAAACTGGACACATCACTTACTCATCTTTTACACGTTTTTAGAGGTGGTTTTTTTTTTCTCCGTTCAATCTAACCAATATTTCTGACGATCTATGAGAAATTTTGCAAATCTAAAACCACGAACATCTTCTACACAATTTTCTCTTTCAAATGAGATCCATGATGACATACTTTCGAGTTGTCTGTCGCACAAGTATTCATACCTAATCGAGCAAGTATTCATAATAGTGGTCCCGCCAGTGGGTATTGGCAGTTAGACGGGGACCACTAACTGTTGGTTAAAGTCGTTAATTAATGATTAACATAGTTAGTTAGAATGGAGGGACGTTTAGGGGACTGGAGAGCGGGGGACAAAAGAATTACTCTTTAATTTTTACTATGAGAATGTCATAGTTTGGCATCACCTTTACGAAATATTTAGTAATTAATATGCATCATAATAGAATATTCTAAAGATAATTATCCGGTCTAATTGTGATAGGAATATGTTATATGAGAAAATTCATTGAATTTGAACACTTTCTAAATTTACTGAGAAAATATTCTAACAATATACTTAAAAAAAATTATATCCTTTCATATGAGTTGATAGGTGTAAATTATATACACCGTCGATCTAGTTTTTATCATAAAATAACACCAAATATCTTGTATTTTGAATATAAAGTGAATAGAAAACACCTAGAATCAAATTACTGCGTTCGCTCGACTTTACAATGCAGGAAACGATGCAAAATGAAGAAAATGTCTCCCAGTGCGGACGCACTCAGTACTTAGTCAAATTTCCAGCATCGCAGAACTTCACAGAAAAAAGGCCGAGCGCAATGCGTCCGCAGTCAATCTCCAGTGCGAGTGGGGTCATCCGCACTCAGTACTTAGCCGATTTTTGCAACTTCCAGATTCTTCAGAAAACAGAAAATTCCAAAGCCAGTGCGGACGCACTCAGAGAAAATTTGCAGAAAATCCAGAAAAGGGAACTTGGAACCAAATGAGAGTTGGAGCCAGTGCGACCCAGACCACCAGCACTCACCACCAGTGCGGACTCACTGGACTCGCAAACAGCCAGAAATTCGCATTTTCAAGAGGTTTTCTACTTTTGGCACATCAGGGACACGTTTTAGAAGGCCAAAAATAGACATGGCAGTCTGAGGAGTGCACCCACTAACTCCACTTCTATCTTCTAAATTGGGCAAGACATTTGGCTATAAAAGAAGAAGAATTTCATCTCTCTCATCATCCATTAGTACATATCCATTTTCCACAAATTGAGAGAGAGAGAGATCCTGTAGAAATTCTCGAAGTTCCGAAGGCTTTTCAAGGAAGGAGAAGAAGAAGATTCAAGCAAGGAGTTGGCAAGATCGAGGTTTTTGATCTAAGAAAGGGTGTAATCATTTCTTATTTTTTTTGCCAAACTTTGTTATGGATCTCTCCAAGAGAGAGTAATTTTCTTTCTAGGGGTTTAGATCAATGCATGAACTTGTTTAATTCTAGCTTATTCGGATATTTGTTTTTATTATGATTGTTTGATTTGATGTTAATTTCTGTGATTTATTCTTTATGAATTTCATTAGTACTTGAATTTTAGTTCACCTGGTTAGGATTTATTGAATTGAAGTAGCTTGAAATCGCGTTGATCGTGTCTTTCCGCTTTAAGTTTATTAAATTCTAGCATTGGTCAAGGTAAGGAGAGTACTAATTGAAATCATAAAGACATACCTTAGGATTTGGATTAGAAGCGACCGTACTTTGATATCCAAACCGGAACTATAGGAATTAAGGTTAGGGTTTGGTGAAGGACTTAATCGTGAAGTCAAAACCTAATTAGGACACCTTAGAACAAATATCGATATATACTTTGAAGCATGTGACTTAAATATCCCTCTAGGTTAGTGACAGCCCTAGAATTCGAGAAACATTAATCCATCCACCCAAAGTATTTGTATTAATATTTGTTCCAAAGGCTAATCAAATCTAGGTTAGAAACCTCGTCTTATCAAACATGAATTTAAACAAACCGAATAAATAAAATTAGCAAGGAATTATAGACCGAATGCCCCTAGATCTCCTTAAACTTGAAAACAAACCAATCTTTCTTTCCTTTATTTTATTTTATTGTTTGAAACTCCTCTCTTTCGGGTATTGAACCCAACCTTAGGATTTTAGAACAAACCCCCCCCCACTTTACTTTTATTGTTTAATTTTAGAAGTAGTTTTCTTTATTAAAAATTGGTATTTCCCCATCTCCCTGCGGATCGACACCTAAATACTACAATCGATAGGTTGTGCGCTTGCAACTAACCTATTAATTGAGTACGAAGGTATATAAATATTAAAGGCAAAAATAGTACAAAAACACCATACCTAAAATACTCAACATGAGTATATATACTCATTGAATTAAATTTATTGAGAATATATTTTAACAATATACTAAATTATTATATCCCCTTTCTCTTTCTCTTTATCGAGAAAGTTTTTTGAAGATTCTTTAGACAAGCTCAATAAAAAATTTAGATGGAAGTATCATATGATATGGCGATGAGAAGTTAAATTTCCTTTTTCTTTTGATGTTATCGTAATGTGGTATTTTGTGGTTGACAAAGTTTGAGACGGATTGGGATCTGCTGCGATCCGAACATTGAGCACAGTAACCCTGAAATTCTTGTTTTTTCAAATTCAGCCATCCAACTTTTTAGTGCACGCATCTCCAAACAGTTGGTTTTTCTGTGCACACATCTCGAAACAATTCGACAGTTGGATTTGAAAAAGCAGAGATTGCAGGGTACTGTTCACATGTGAAGGATCGCAGCAGATTCTCTTCCAGTTTGAGACAAGCATTGAATTATAGACCCGGTGTATTAAAGTAAGATGATGATGAATTGAAAGAGTTGAGTGTAGTTTCTCCTCCATGTGACAGTCTCATTGGGCGCCCATTTCGCCCTTCTCTATTTTTAATTTAACCTAAACCCTTGTGTAGTTGTGTATCTTCGGATTTAAAAAACGCGGGTGTATTTAAAAAAAAAAGAGAGAAATGTAGGCGGGGGAGCATGTGTCATGTGGTATTGAGAGCCCGGATCGGACTACGATGCAACCGGTGCATGTCTCCAGTCCAGGCAGAGTTTATTATGCCGTACGCTAAGTCGCCTAACGCTTTGTTCTTTAATAAATCGTTTAATTTGTTTTGACAATTTCTCTCACGTACCCACTACTTGCACACCAAATGTCACACAATTTGATTTTGACGGGTGAATTTCAATGTTGCTCGGCCTTATATTGGGTTGGGATGATTTTAAAAATTTAAAGATAGTGAACACCTGCAAATGCAATTGAAAGAAATCATAATAGAAAAATATAAAACTTTGCCGAGGATATATATATATATATATAGTAAACAAATTAGTGGATCAGCACATCTCGTGAAGTCATATTTGAGTCGAAAATGCACTAAACCTCCTACACAGCTGTACATAAATCTATAGAAAAGGTAAACGGCCTCATTAATAGAAAAATTCAAAAAATATTTTTACTTATAATTATCATGCTAGCTAGCTAGCTAGCTAGAATTTGCATGCAAAAAGGAAACGAAACCTGGTGCATGGTACTGGTATCTTACTAGCTAGCTACAAAAATAAAATTTTATATCACCAGAGCTTGAGATGTGTACTAAATCTTCTCTTTCATCCCGCTACCATCACCTTATATTTTTTTTTCTGAGAATATAATAATAACAATCATTGCCAGAACTCTGACAATTGAAAAAATTACTCAACTGGCAAAAAAAGTTAACATTTATCCCCACCCCACATGGTCCCCACTAGGAATTAATCTTCAAATAAGGAAGCTGCAGATCGTACAACATAAACTAACTCGCATGCTGGTAAATTACTGCACTGGTACCATCTGATATCGCTTTCTGATACAATTATATATTTAGGCGGATTGTGCATCCAATAAATAGCTAGCTAGCATCAGAAGTGTATTATCTAAACTGTGATAGCCCGCAATAGATAAGGTCTGCACAGTGGTACTGGTATCCAGCCTACATTCCCTGGAAAGTGGGCCCGTATGACCTATTTTTTTTGGGTAAAAACTAAAAAGAAAAGCCTGGTAATGGTAATGAATTATGAAGCTACGAAACATAGATTCAAACGATCACGTGCTCTCTATGGTACAGACAACATGCATCAACCCCACCCCTTCTGTGTTTGGTTGTACACACTATTTATATGAACCTGACCCCAGGGAAAGTTGACAATTCTATAATCTTTACAAAACCATTAAAAGAAATTAAAAATTGAAATCTGCAACCAGAGACAATGAGACATGCTTCGTTCTAATTTCCGATCTTTTGGAATTTTTTTTCTCAAAGAAAAAGGAAAACAGAAAAACAACAAGAGTTCAATTACAATGCTAATTAAATTCCCTAGAATTATTTTCTAAGGGTTAGAGGAAAGAACTGAAAAATTAAAAAAATAACACGAAAATTTTAAACCTCCAGCTCAGGAGTCATAACTAAAACTAAAAACATAAACAACCAAAAAAAAACATCCTAAATTTGAAGCTTAGTTCTGCAAATTAAAACCTCTGACAGGTACCCAGTCTAAATAAGTTGCTGAAAATTGGGCCCGATCTGATGATGAATCAAAAAGTCGTCACCATTCCGTTCATGCGCCGGAGACGCACCATGATGCAAGAGCAGTTGATGCTGCTGGAGATGATGTAAGTGCATTTCCTTCTGGCGCCGCAACTCGACCACCTTACGGTGCGAGTTTGAGTGCCTAGATACCACAAAAGTCGGGCTTGCTGCTGGTCGGTACTCCGGAACGAGCCGGCCTGACTTGTAACGGACCCCGCAGGCATTGCACAGAGTCTTTGGCCCCATGGGCCCAGTGCGCCACTGTGGTGTCTTGTCAGTCTCACAATGAAGACACCTCCGCCCAGCTGACAGCGGGGCCAATGCAAACATTGGCATTTCCCTTTTCTTCGGTTGTTTATTGACAAGTTTCTTTACAAGGATAGGATCGGTAGAGTTAGAGTCCGAGGGTTCCGCAGGGGCAGGGCCAAGACCAAGGATATGTGCTGACGACCAGCTGCTTGGGCCCGAGGACCTGGACCGCTTGCTGCGGGCCTTGCAGGGGAGGTGAATCAGGAGGCCAGGATGGGATGTGGCAGCTGCCGAGTGGCGGTTCGTGAAGGAGGAGGAAGGGGAGGGGATGGTGGTCGTGGTGAAGGTCGGTTCGGTTTTTATTGAGGTGGAGATGGTTTCGGTCTTAATTACAGGGTTTGTAGATAAGGTGTTTGATTTAAGGCCGGAGGGGGAAATGATTTGAAGCTTTTGTAGGTCTTCACTAGAGAATGATTCTTCTCCAAAATTGGATAGCCATTCCAGCTCCGCTAGCTCGTCTAATTGCTGTTTGAGAAAAATCAATGCTAACTAATTTTAAAATTGCTCAACTGGATAAGAGATTTAGAAATGGAATAATTGGCAGCTCGGTTAAAACAAAATCGACAATGTACTGAGAACGATATGAGTTAATATGTTTTTATTATGTCTTAATTCATCTTTTATTATGTACAAAAAGTTTAATTAATTTGGAGGTAGTAAAGCTTCAAAATAGAACGCATGCATGGACCACGAGAATTGAAGTCCGGATAATTAATGCCAGAATTGTGTAATAGCTGAAATTATATTAATGGAGAAACAGCTCAATTGTAGCTAGTGCTGGTGCAGTATTAATATTATGAAATTCAAAATAAAATTGTAATCGCCTAGCTGAAGAAGAGAACGGAGAGTTCAAAAATTCAAATGAAGTAACAAATTTCTGTAACGGCTTCATAAGAAGCAGCTGAAAATGACATCCAGTAGTTCCTTCACAATTCAAAATGCACCAGAAGAAAAATAATTCATTCAAGTCAAACCTTCAAAATCCTATTTCTTCCGTCAAGGAGATTCGAGAAAAGATACACTCAAATTACAGCACGGAAACTCATAATTCAGGTGAAATTAAAGGACGTCTCATCAGTATTTTTACCGGTTCGCAAAGGTCGCCTGATAAGCCAGCTCCAGCAAAGCCACGAACAGCTTCCTCGCCAGAGAAGGAGGAGTTACAGCTATCAACTGCCGTGCTGACAGTGGACGTGTCAACTGAGATATTCCCGTCTTCCACGTCATCGCCACCACAGCCAAGCCCTAGCTCCTCCTCCTCCCCTTCGTTTGAGAAGTCCACGAGAATTTCGTCTATGAACTCGTCCCCGTTCCAGGACACCTTCTTCTCAATATCGTACAACTCCATAAGCTATGTTGCGTTTCCAATTCAATATGTATATGGATTATGGAGAGAGAAAGCTAAGGGTTTATTTTGGGAGAGAGAAGAGAGAGAGAAAGAGAGGAGGGAGACAAAGGAAAGACTGGCGGAGTAAATAAAGCCAAGGAGAGGAGGTGAAAAAATCGTATATACAATTAAATTTATCTCAGGAAAGAAAAAAATAAATAAAGAGGGAAATGAAAAACCTCAATCATACCGCGGAATCGACGCATTATTACCCACGGATTTTAATATAATTACGGTACTACCGTTGATTTTTCAGACGATATTTATCCGTTGGATCGCTTGATGTACGGTGCGATTCGCTCGAAGCCAGATTGGGCTTGATGTTACCGGCTGTGCGGTTCCCGCTCGTAGGTTCTCGTCTAAACGCATGGAGAGCTTTTCTGACAGCAGTTACTTTCTTTCGTGCGACCGTACAGTGACGTAAATACCCCTGTAACTAAAAGGGATCAGTTGTGTCGGGTGCGGAGCTGATAGGGGTAAATTCGACACATAAAAATTCAGAGGCAGAAACGTAATATGGAGGGAAAGCTGAAGTAACCGGGAATTAACTTCACCGCTAATTTCTCCGGTTAATGTAAAGTAACTAAAGTTATTGGAAACCGAGAGGAAAGTAAGGGTAGGTTGATTTATTTGTTTATCATTAAATAACTCATAACGGTACTTAATTATTTAAGTTCAAATCTAAAATACCTTTAAATTTAATTATATCCAATTTTCCAGCCGGCTTCTCTCTTTCCTCTCACCCTTCCAAAATCTTGGATTTTCTGTGCATGAAGAGTTTTATTTATTCAGTTATGAAATATGGATTGTTTCGATTTTATTAGGGTATTAAAATAGGATAATTTATCAGGATTTAATGATTGTGATTTATTTATGTTCCAGACAGACAGTTACGCTTTGATGTAAATTTTTTTATCTTCTGGAAATTAAGTTTAAACAGATAAGAGTTATCTTCTTATCCCTCCACATTATCTGTCTATCTATTTATGAAATTATTTAAAATATAAAAAAATCAGAAATAGACATTAATTAATTGTCCTAAAAAAGCAAAGAGGAAAAAAATGAGAAATTACAGCTCAAACTATCAATAATATTTGATAAAGGCCAAACTATCGGTAAATATTTGCTACCGTACTTAACTTCCGAATAAAAATATATATATATATATATATTGATTATGGTAAATTCATAGTAAGTAATAACGATAAATTTATATAATCTAATTATGATAAATTAAAGTTACAGAATTCATGGTTAAAATTATAATTAAATTAGAATGCAATCTAAAATGCGACCCATATGTGACTGACTTTGTCATTTATAAAATATGACATATTAATTGTAACTAAACAAATTAAGTTTCCTTATTGATCGATCGAGGAGATCCCCATACTAACACAATTGACGAAAATGTTATCCTTCCTATTGGAATTTATAATTTCAAATAAGTACTTCCTATAGGAATTTATAATTTTAGAAAAGGATTATTTTGATTTATTTTTTCCTGCGGTGTACATATATGATAGGGTCATGTTTCACAGGCCCTTTAACTTACACTTTACGGGCCATAAAAGATCTAGAATTCGGACCTTCTTAACAAGCCAAACCGGAATCAATACGAAAAGCCCAAGCTGTCTAAACGGGGCCCAATAATCGGCCTCATAAGGCTCAGCCCGAAAATGGCTTGAACCGCCTCCGCGCGGGATAACCACCGATACAGTTTGCATAACTACTCGAGTCTCCCATAACCGCTCGGGATGGCAGTTATGGACAAACTATATAAGAGAGATATCGCATAAGTTAGAGTCTAAATATCTCCAAACCTCTCCGAGTCCCCAACTCGGTCCATACTTCGACCTGCCATCCCTTAGTAGAACGAACTCAGCCCAACTCGGTCCTACTCTCTCGAGATAGGATGTATCAATGTTCATATGAATCATTATCCAGGAGCATTATTACAAAAAAGATGGCATCTGTTTCACATATTTTTCTACCATCTATATGAATTTTATTTATTTTAGCCATCTGTGACATATTAAAATCGTTTATATCTTTTTTAGAAAAAAATACCTGGATCTCATGTGGCAGAGGCTCTGTCACAACTCACAAGTGGGGTCTTACACATCTGTACATTTAAATAATGTAGGACATATACAAGAGTGACAAGCTCACTTATGGCCACACTACCCCCATTTTGTAGAGCCCAACTTTTGTAGAAAGAATCTATTTAATTTAAATCATGTTTGTTCTGATACAACAAACATATTTCTATATATTTAAAGCATTAATATTTAGATATAATCTTTTAGAACCTAACAAGTTTAAAAGAGTCTGGCTAGTATAACATCAGTGTCATTTCAGCCTATATAACACAAACTCCAAAACCTATTAAATCGACTTCAAACGGTGAATCTAAACTGTTCAAACCGATCTACTTCATTAGTTGTGCGTTTACATGCAAAATTTATAATTTTTTGAATTTATTTAGTATTAAGTCAAGCGGTCAAATGAGTGAGTTTTTAAGTTAATTTTAATACATTCATTTTTCAACATTCTTTACCGCTTGATTTGATACTAAAATAACTCGAAAATATAAAAAATTTGCATGTAAATGCATCACTCATAAAGTAAATTGGTTTGAACGGTTTGGATTAGTCGTTTAAAGTCTATTCAATTAATTTTAGAGTTAGTGTCATATGACACTGATATCATACTAGCCGGACTCAGTTTAAAATCTTGTTTGTTTTTTTTTTTTTTTTCATCTCACTGGACACATAGCACCTTTTAGGATTCTTTTCTTTTCTGATTTTTCATTTTTTTCCATCACACATAACTAGGTTCTCATTCTGAGAACCTCCACACCTGTAACCGATTATGGTTTATATAAAGTGGAGCTTAACCCCTCTTGTTTTCTCAAAAAAAAAAAGTTTAAGTCGCAAAAGTATCACGTAATTGATTTAATATATTTTAATTGTTGTTTGTCTGTCAGGATGAGAGCTCGAAGAAAAAAAATTATTGTGAATGTTATCTTGCGTCACAATTTTTAATTGAAAAATATATTTATAATGTTCTCGAAATATACATTCAAAACAACAACAAAATCTTATAATAATGTTAAAATGGTAACATTTAACTTAATTAATAACACATGACAATATTTGTCTCTAAATAACTAAAATTTTCTTATTCTTTGTTACTGTACTAAAGTCACATTTGATACATAATAACATAGATGGTAATGAAAAAAAAAGAACTAACATAAATCTCAGCACTAACAATATTTTGTAAAAATCAATATACAAATCTGATTAAATTTTCGTAAGTTCATAGTAACTACAACACGAGTTGTTAAAAAATTGGAGAAAACGTTGTTTTGTGTCAAAATATGTTTGTATTAGAAATATTTGTGTTTAAAATTAATAAAAATATAAGCTCAAATACAAGCGTTCGATAATTTATACTGTAAACTAGACTACGAAGAACAATTGCTTGTAAAAACTAGTAAATGTGATCGGCAACATTGGCCACCTATTGTTTGGCATAGTGACAAGATTCGCGAATTATTTGCGAATGATTCCCGATTTTTTTATTTTTTTATTTTTTATTACATTAATTTGTCACTGTGTTGCTTGCATCTATACACACCGTTTGACGGTAAAATATATCGCCACAGAAGATCCATAGCAGTTCACTGGTCTTGCTCAGCCCCCACCTAGGGAATAGCGTTTCTACTTTGTTTACAGTTTACACCTCTTTTACTTTTGTACAGCGTAGTTTTCTCTTTAACTTTCTCAAAAGGAAAAAAAAACAAAGTATTTATTTTGTGAGCAGCTTGGGTCTGATGTCTATCGGACTCACATTGATTTAGATGAGTTCGATGACCGTCCGATATGCTTTAAGATTCGCGCCCGCAATTTTGACGTCTGCTTTAAAATTCATGTGCATGAATCTTAAATCGGATCGGACTGTCCTGAAACCCATCGGACCCAAGCTGCTCCCATTTATCTTAGTGACACTTATGATGTTCCTGGTTGGTTCTCCTTCTCAAAATACACTTGAAACACATATTATTATTAACCCAATAATCTAATGCAACTTTGTTATCTCTATTTATGAAAAGACTGAAAAAGAAACATTTAACTAAGAATCAGAGTTTTGCCCATGTTTGATTTAGGGCTTTGCTGGATACGTGGACCATCACTTACAAACATTTAAATTTATAAAAAAAATAAATAAAAAATGCAATGCCGAATCATTTCCAAGCTCTCTATATATTTTTTTCTTTAAATTAAAATAAGCTTCTCTGAAAAATAAGTGCAACCCACGCGCACAAATCTTTTTGTGTGTTAATACATAAAATTAGTACTATGATAATTGGCTACTTTGGTTTTTGACAAAGTACAGTACAAAAATAAATAAAAAAATAACAAAATGCAATTAAGAAAATAATATAACCGGTTGAAAGGAAATGCTCAATTCGCCCGAGTCACGTTGAAGCACGTTAATTACAGCTCAAATCGGACAATCAACGGTTCTGATTGTGCCACGCAGGAAAGCACCACTTATTCAAACCACTTTTCACGCTGACACCGAGAATATCCATGTTACGGATTCCAAAGTCCAAACTCCTCCCGCCACATGGATCCGATATTATTAAAGATCGCTTCTTTGGTGATATCGTACCGTTGAATTCTGAGATTGAACACGTGGCTCAATCGCGGAACAGTCGCCGACTCTCTGCGCACTGCTCAGGGATTAAGAGGTAGGTCCCCCCAGGCTCTGATCCCTAGGCTGATCCGCTTTGGAAAAAGGATTAATAAAATGGAAACGGTTTAATAAACCTTCTTCATATCTCACAAACAGTGATTGATGTTATCTGGAATGTTTATAGGGTTGAGATCCGTGCAAGTTTAATTGTGCGGTTTAGATCTGTTTTGAGTTTCAGGCGGTGTCAAGGCGAAATAGACGGTGAGATTAGTGCGTACCGTTTGGTCGGTGGGAAGAACGGGGAAGCACGGAGTGGAAAGAAGACTATGTTTTCTGTGGCAGCGGAGGAACGTCAAAAGATGTACCGAGTGATAAAAAACCTGAATCAATTGCATAGCTCATAAACGATAGCACGCCGCATAGACGACTGCATTCTAAAATGCTGGTTGATGGTATTAAGTCATGTATTGGTGTGTCAGATTGTCATACCGAATTTAAGAATTATTGTTGGTTAATTTCAATTTTAGAGAACAACTAGGTTGAATTCTTCTATTTTTCTAACCACCATCTCGTCTTTGTTCTTTAAAAAAATTAATAAAGCAAAATTCAAATAACAAAATAAAATCACTTGGTGAAATCTACAATTTTTTCTACGCATGCATTTTAGGCGCTTTGATGAAAAATTGTTGACATTATTAATTTTTTTTTACTTACTTTTGTAGATCTTAAAAAAAAAAAAAGATGCCGTATAAGTATGTAAATAATGTAATGTCATCCTGTGAAGATTTTCTTGGTGATTTTTCCTTTCCGGTTTCAAAGATAAAGCACAAAATGTATATATTTGAACAGGGGTGAACTCAGACTATCAAACTACGCAGGTCAATCATATAAAAATTAGGAGCTTGATAATTGCCCCTCAAATAAATTATCGAGCGCGCTCTCTAAGTATTTAATGTCTAACTTTTATTTTCAGCATTCATATCTAGGCATTTAAAGCTTTGTTTATAATATTTTACAATGCTACTCGTAAGCACTTAAACCTCTCTCTGCAAGAATTTAAATTCTAAATCTGGGTAGTTTTTAACTCCTAACTACTTTTGTCTTCAAGCCAAATAAGGAAAAATTTCTTTCACCGACTTTTTTTTTCTTCTGATCATTCTCGTCCATTTTTCCGATGATCCGTGATTCATTTTGCGAATCTAAAAATACAAACGTTTTTATTCGATTTTCTCTTTCAAATGAGATCCATGAAGAAATACTTTTGAGTTTTTTTTCAAATCATTGTTTTTATTTTTAAACTTGACATGGAAACTATTTCAAGTTTTTAAACGTGACATGAAAACTATTTAAATATTTGATACAACTACTTTTAACGATTGTATACATACGTTTAAATGCGTGATACTATATGATCGACATGAGAGGTTTAAACGCCTGAACATAGTAGTTTAAATGGTGACATCAGAGGTTTAAATGGTTGTAGACTGAGATTTAAAAGTTAGAAAATTTAAAGTGCTAATGGGTTTTACTTAAAAAAAAACGATTTCAAAATAACTCAAAAATACTTCTTCATGGATCTCATTTGAAGAAAAAATCGAGTAGAAAATGTTCGTATTTTTAGATTCAAAAAATTAATCACAGATCGTCGAAAAAATAAACGAGAATGATATGAGAAAAATAAAATAAGAGTGGGTAAAAATAATCTTTTCTTTTTGGGCTTGAAGACAAAAGTAGTTAGGAGTTAAAGCTACACAGATTTAGAATTTAAATACTTACAGATAGAAGTATAAATGCTTGTGAGTAACATTGTAAAATGTTATAAACAAAACTTTAAAAACTTGAATTTGAGCGCTGGAAATGGAAGTCGGACAAAATTAGAAGACTTTTTTCTGTTAAGCTAGTTGGGAGGCGCTCGGGTATGATGGCTCAGAATATTTCTCTAAAAATTAATGCTATTAGTTTATTTTGAGTTAGCTATTTTTTTTAACTGATGACCCGGTTTCTTGGGTCAAAGCCACCTTTGATTTTTTGTGAATATTAATTTGCTTATTGCATTTCAATAGTGTAAATTTTAAATAAATAATCCGTTTGTTGTGGACAATAATTGGTTTTCTGACACATCTTAAAAAAAATATTTGCTGGGAGATATTTAATGGGTGGAGATGTACTACACCACGTGAGTTGACTCCGAGAATATTACAATTTCACCATCCAACTCTTAATTAATATTTCCACAATTTGAGGTACAACAAAGTTATCACAATAATTTTTCTACATTTTTAAATTTCAAATTGTCGATTCAAACCGTTCAACATGATATCCACAATAAAATATGCTTCCAGATCAAATTTATATTTTTTTTGAATTTTATTTACTATTTATTAAGATGAGTACAAAATTCAATGGTCTGAATTTGACTTGTTTTTGTAAAATACTTAATAAATGTAGATTAACTTGCACTTAATCTACATTTATTAAGTTCTAAACTTTTAGGCATTATATTCTTATTCATCTTTAGTTGCTTTAGTTTATGAATTGCATAAGCAGTCAGTATGTATCAATCATAATAATTAACATCAATTGATACATTTTGATCCATTTTTTAATTGCAGTAGTTTTAAGGGTAGTTTCAGAAATGGAGATAATAAATAATAGTTAATTTACCCTGTCTATTTTATTTTATAAATTGTCCTTTTGATGACATTTGGTTAATTTGTCATAAATCAAGTATGTTACAACGTCGGATAGCATCTATATTCTATACTATATATTCAAAGTGAAATAGTATTTTTTTATGGGGATTTTAATATACAAAGAATTGGAATTCCTTGACAATACATTAAATTGATCAAGTCATTTTGTCCTTATTTAAATAAATAAGAAAAAAAATCTAAAAGAATATAAAATTTGACATCCAAACACATTAGCATATGGTGATCATGTTGAGCGGTACGGATTGACTGTTTGGACTTTGAAAATGAGATATGTATTTATAGCAATCTATTGTACGCTATGGATAGTATCATACATTCACTCAAAGGTTAATATTTCTTTTTCACAAAATATTTACCTCTTATTTTGGGAATTTTATTTTGTTTGAAAAAGTATCCTGGCAGTTGAGTAATGAATACAAGTTCTCATAGCATTGGTACGGTACCTGATAGAGGTGGTCCTTCAAAAATTTTGCTTGGATTAAAAGGGAAGTCTGAAAAAGGGAAAAAGAAGAAGAAGAAGTGGGGAAAGAGAGGAGAGCACAGCACTCGGTTGTTGCTTAGCGTAGAGGTTATATTTTTTTTTTATATTTTTTTTCCTTTTCCTTTTTCAGTTCAAGTTGAGTTTACATCCTTTAACGGGCTTTTGTTTGAATGCGACACACGCTGGACTCGGCCCAGTTATAAAGGAGGACTTGGCGGTGGGCCCTCGTGAGGCACGTGATGCAAGCTTAGCTGGATATGGTACAGCTCTCCAGTGTAGACCAAAATGGAGAGGTCTGATAAGGCAAATGAATAAATCAAAGTCTGAAATTGATAATATTACATTAAGATTGGATGAGAAAATTAATAATAATGAGCCATAAAATACACTCCCATTACTGTGAAATACATAATTCATTTTTTACACAATGCACATTCGATTATTGTGATTATATAATTACATATTTTAGTTAAACACAATGCACATTTATTGTTTGATTTCTTAATAGATAGTTGGCACTGGGCAATAAATGTATTAACGGATATTTAGAAAGTACAATTTAGAATAAATGTACGCTATATATATCAAGAGAAACGATATCCGAAAATGATATTTTTATTGGATTTATTTCATAAAGCATGTACAATATATGAAATAATACAAAGTCAATTTTGCATTGTCCATGTTAAATAGCTCCATATTTATTTATTTATTGTTGATTCTCAACAAAAGTTAGCGGCACAACGTGTCGGGCAAAATCGTGCCGATTGTTTGGAGATATATATGGTAATATTTGTGTCTTTTTTTATTCATCATTATATTAATAATATTATTGGTTTAATGCATTGACATTGGTGCCTAGAGTTGGAAAAATGGCACGGCACCGTCAAAGAATGACACGGTTACGGCACGGAACGGCACGACACACGTGTCAGTTACGTGCTGTGACTCTTGTGTTCCGTAACCATTCGTGTGCCGTGTTCATTTTTTAAAACTTTGGCACGATACGGCACGACACGTGAAAGATTTAGTCACGGCACGGTACGACACGTAGTCACGCGAATCACGTGTAATTAGGACCATTAGATAATTGATTTAATAGTGAATCTTGAATAAACTAACTTAAATTATGATTAAATGGTCACTGCACGTTTAGACACGGCGTGACTCACGTGGCATGATCATCCTTTGACATTTTGGTCACGGCACGGCACGGCACGTTTTTTCCACTCTAATGGTGCCTATGAGATGCTAAAGGTGAGGCAAATAAATTGACTTTTGTTATAATTTGAAATCGTTTCAAAACAACGATGATGTTATTCCGATGCGGTTTTATAATGTTATACTATTTGCACTAATGTATTATTTTTCTTTTGAATAGTGATATATGTAAATTATTTTTAATTTTCTGCAGCTATCCAAATTAAAAATTAGAATGAAAAACAAACTGGGTCAGTAATTGCTTTTAGTTTTTTACAGAAAACAATTTTTTTGAAAGCCATACTAAATTTAAGATCGCTTTTTAAGAATATCTATTCATTTATTGTCTAAGAAAAGAATGCAAAGCTTATATGCTATTGGTGATAAAATAAAAGATACCTAAATATTTGAAAACTATGCCATCACATGTTATGTTATTTGCAGTAGAATGCTTTTGAGGATTTTTTTCAGCCGACATTTTTATTAATATCCAATATAAAATAAAAATTATCAATTGTACCCACTTTCTCTGAATATTTTTTAAAATGTCCAAACCGGCCAAAAAATAACCGGTTGGAATTTAAATTAGGACCGGCCAAAAAATAGCCGGTTAAGATTTTTTTTTTTTTCTGTTTCAGACCCTATATATATTTCGTTTCTCTCTCCTCCACTCACAACTCACTCAAACTCACCATAAGAGAAAAAGAGAAAGAGAAGAAGAGAATGAGAGAACGAGAAGGGCGATTTCAGAGGATAAAAGGGTGAAATTTGAGGCGATTTTCTGAGGGAAAAAAGGATGAACAGTAGCAACCGAGGTAGATCGTCCAATCGTGACATAGCGAGATGAGAGTCAATTAGTGGTCGAGATAGAAATGAGGGGAAAAAACCTGTCAAGTATGCTTTAGTGATAAAAATAACTGTCAAGTATGTCTGATGAAGAAACTTCTTAGACGGCCTATTCGGTTTGAAATTTCAGACAATGACTTTGTGGAAAATCCCTATGGCTATGGTTTGAAAAAAAAAATGTTAATCCAGAGCCTCCAACATCAGACGATGAGTTTGTTCTGTGTACTTATATTGGTAAGGCTAATACTTCGTCTGTTGTCACTGATCCAGAGCCGCCTACTAAGGAGTATGATTACTAGTGTTTACCTTATGATTTTAGGGTTTTAAGTTTGATGAATTAGGATTTTACCATGTTGTACCGGAGCTTTAATTTCATCAATTAGTATTTCTGTTGTAGGCTAGATGTAACATTGTAACTGAATCTTAATGTATTTTGAAAGTTTATCTAATTAAAAATTCGAGAATTAATTTTTGAATATAGAAAAACACAGTAAAGTTATAAAAACTGACATTCAACTTACTCATAACTTAGTCTACATAAATTAGTTTAAACTATACATATAAAGTTCACACAAATTGCAAATAAAATAGTTCTCAAAGCTGCATCTAATTAAATAAGTTTCAACATGCATACAACTTAATTTAAATCACCCACTACGCCTAAAATTAATTCTGAACCACCAACTATTTTCAGAAGATGGCCTACTAGATGCCCTCGTTTGGCTACCAGTTGACCTCCTTGGTTGGCTACCAGATGGCTCTCCTTGCAACCCAACCGCCTCTCTTCCTATGACAAATGTCTCTCCCATTGCCTTTGCATACACATCAGATGCATCTAAACGGCTTGTAGCTGTGCTTCGCCGTGACCCTTGTGACCCAGTTGCCTCTGTGATAACTCGCTCATTTTATGCTGCATTTGCTACATTTCTGGCCTATGCATTGTATTTGTAACTTAGTAAGCTAGTCAAAATTGAAATGAAAGATAATTTTTTATGAAAGTTACATACCTCTTCTATTCCTGTCGGAAGTGCAACAGCGAGCTCGATGCCCCTTTCGCTTACCTTGTATTTCGTCATGGTCATTACATGACATGTGTGTTTTCTCCTCCCAACTCTAATCCAAGCCTTGTTAGGAAGAATTCTAAGAGAATGACAAGTAGGCCAATCCTCCATATTGCTATAAGGAACAAACATTCCATTTTAAGTACTTTCAAGATAGTTCACACTATAGTAGTCTACAACAAATTTGTTCTCACTCCAGTTTCGTTCACGACAAACCGCTAAAACATGAACGCATGAAATAGATATTAATTGGATACCTCTGCGTGTATATTTCATTTTATTGTCGGGCCCCCATGTCACAACGTACTTGAACTCCCTATGAATAATGTCTATACTTCCATTGGAGACGCAGGTGATTGGAACGTACTCATTTAGAGATGAAACTTGGTACTGACCTTCTCCATGCGTATACGGTATCAAATTCATTTTTGCAGCTTTGATCCACTGTTTTTTGGTTTGACCTCTATCCGTTCCGAAAGTTGCCAATTCTAAGTTCCACATTTCTTGGTCATAACCAGTGCATTCGAAAATTGAGGTATCATCATCAACCATGAATTAATTAATTGCCTCTTTGGAGTAATAAACCCCATATGTATTAGTCAAAAACTTTCCATCACAGTGTAATGAAACGATCATGGACATGGCTAACAAACTATTGGTAAATGGTAAACAATTGTCATGTTACTAAATTAAAAAAAAAATTATAGGTTTGCTGATTTTTTTTAAAATTAAATAAAATTAAAAAAAATATTACCGAAAAATTGCCTTCGAAATTGTCTTTTTCGTCTCAGAAATTACCTTCTCTTTCTCTCTTTCTCTTCTGGTGAGTTTGAGTGACTTGTGAGAGGAAGGAGAGAGAAACGGAGTATTTATAGGATCTAAAACAGAAAAAAAATATATACCTAACCGGCCATTTTTTTGCCGGTTTGGGCATTCTTAAAAAAATCGAGAAAACCTGAATACAATTGATAATTTTTATTTTATGTTGGATATTAATAAAATTGTCGATTTTTTCAGTGACAATGCAATAGTTGGAGTCTAGGCTAGATCTATACACAATGAATGGAGTCAATTGACTCTAATTTATGTATAATTTTCTATATTTTGAAGTAAAATGAACAAATACTATAAAATTGACCCGCATAATTATATGAAATTTTATATAATTAATTTTCAATGTGCATTATGATTTCAAAGTATGACGTTACACATGCTCCAAGTAATTCATGATTTTAATGACCGGAACAAAATAACTTCAAAAACTAGAAAATGCAATGTACACCAGTGTTGTAAATAACGGTATGCGCTCCTCGGATGGACAGAGTACCATTAAGTGATTACTCGGGAATAATGAGGAATAATCTGTCATAATCGAAAAAAATTGGCCGATTAATCGGAAAATTCCTTAAAGATTTGGTCACTGCCAGTGACTAATCAGATAATTAATCAGTCTAAACAGACGTTTTTTAGAACACTGATGTACACAATGTCCGAATATTCTGAAATAGTGCTAAGATTTTAGCAGATCCGAATTCATTGCTTTGACATTGACCAACCTTTTTTCCTTTTTTTTCTTTTTTTCTTTGTGGTTGCATGCACATTGTGTGAGTGTACAATTGAGAGATGCTAAACATTTTCTCTCCCTTTTTATATTATAGAATTCATAGGATTTGTTCTATTAATTGAGGATTATGCAATATGCATGCATCATGTATGTAGTTTAAATAAAGTAATCTAATGGAGGTGGAAAATCTGATTGAAGATTTTTTTTAATATTTTAAGCTACAAAGTCTGGCTCTATTTTTATTTTAAAAATTTGTATAAAATAACAGTCATGTATTTAATCCGAAACTGAAATATAACATTTAAAAAACTTAATTTTAGGATGAAATTTGTTGATATTTCTGTACTAGTTTTATACTCACCGATTACGTTCACACAGTGTTGACTCGACATGTTAAAATTATATTTTCAACTAAATCCTATGAAATATTTATTTTCTAGTTGATTGTAATTTGTACGTATTATCATGACAAATGATAAAAGATAAAGAGTGAGGTTACGGTACTATGCATAGCAGGGATTGGGTCTGTGATACGGCTCAATATTTGAGTTTTCAAAATTCTAACGGTCGATCCGAACCGTTCAACATGATTATAAAATGAATATGTACTTGCAAACCAAATTTTACATTTTTTTGAATTTTTTTACTATTTTTTTAGATAGGTAGAAAATCACTTGATCTGAAAATTCTGGACCATCCAAAAACATTGATTTTCTACCTATCTAAAAAAATAGTAAAAAAAATCGAAAAAATGTAAAATTTGGTTTGCAAGTACATATTCATTTTATAATCATGTTGAACGGTTCGGATCGACCGTTAGAATTTTGAAAACTCAAATATTGAGCTGTAGCACTGATCCAACCGTGTTATGCATAGTACCGTAGCCTCACTCAAAGATAAATATTGGTTTCACAATTCACACATTTGCTTGTTGTCAATACCAAATCACACCTCTAGTGCTGTTGGTATTGGAGTTAGGGGCGAAGTTAGGATTTTGATCATGGGTAGGGGTAGGTAAAATTTCTGATACAATTAAAAAGGAGAGCATATTTGATTGTAATTTTTTTTTCCAGTATATATCATAATTTAGGAGTTTTCACATAGATTGATCAATTTCAAAATTGAATTGACAAATCGATACATATACAAATTCAAGCGAAAAATTGAATTGACAAAATTGAATTGGGCTTAAAAGAAAAAAAAGGTCACCCAGAACGGTGGTCAACTACGACGTGGCCATATCTCGTTGCATCTTTGGCAGGTGCTCCTTGGCAGGGAAACACGTGATAATGTACGTGCTACAGGCGTGACGCTGGTCATTTTAGATCAAGTCCAATTTGAGTTAGGTACAGATCTAGTTTCATGCGGAAGTGGACCACATGGATGATGCACCGCTAGTCGCTAGAGGAGAAAGGCCTGGGTCCGATGCCCATCGGACTCAAATTTGGGTCCGATGGATTTCTGGACCGTCCGATTCACTTTAAGATTCGCGTGCACAAATTTTAAACAGATTTAAAAGTTGTGGACACGAATCCTAAAACAGATCGAACGGTGAGAGAACCCGTCAAACTCACTTTGGATCCAATGCCCATCGGACTCAAATTTCTCCTCTCGCTAGAGAGATTAAATGCTGATAATTAATTTGAACGGTCAACAATTACTTGGCATTTTTCGTCGGAATTTTGGGCGTAGTCCTGATTCTCTGTTTCGCTATCCGTATTACTTCCCGTGTGGTTATAATACTGGCAAATTCACCAACGCGAAAGCGCAAGAAAAATTGACCGAATTTGTTCTCTGCTTGGGATTTGGGAAGCCAGACAGACTATATCCTGATGACACGAATTTCAATACATCTTTTTTCGTTTTGTTCTAATCCTACCGCTTGGTTTTCTGTGCGTTCAAATAAACAAACAGAGAATGATTACATACGGGCTTTTGAGTTTTGACCCCAGAAAATTAAAATAGAAAAAACTAAAAAGGATTGTAATTTATAAACGGTGGTGGAGCTCGCTGCAAATGAAATGGGTGGTTATAATCCAGGATTATATCCGATGCATCAGTTTGGGCCGACAGTTTTGTTTTGGGCCTACTCTGTTATGCTATTGCTCAAGCTGACGAGACAATCTGTGCAAATTTGTTGGGTTTGTGTTTGACTTAGAAATAACAGCTTTGAGCCGGACCGGAACGGAGCGGCCTATTTGAATCGGCCCGACCCGCTGCAAGTATAACCCAGCTTGACCAAAGCACCAGTGCATGTGTATTTGACTATTTTATAGTTGAGAATTTGAGATGAGAGAGTCTTTATTACATAAATAAGAGAAGTTCCGAAATTTTTATTGTTACCACCCAAAAAATCAAAATTAATTCATTACCACCGTGCCGGGCCTTTATTCAATACTACCACCCTGCTAACCCAGTTCGCGCATCAAATTGGCTGGTGCGCGGACTGGGTTGGCGCACCAACCTTTTCACCGTATAAGAGGTTGGCGCTGCCCATTCTGCTGCGCAAACGCCACTCCGCGGAGCTTCTACAGTAAAAAGGTAATTTTTTTTTTACTTTTTTTTTGTTATTTATAAATTAGAGTAGAATTGTAATAAATAATTAGAATGGTGTCCAAAATAGATTCAAATAGAGTAGAATTGTATTAAATAATTATAATGGTGTCCAAATAGAGTAGAATTGTATTAAATAATTAGAATGGTGTCCAAATAGAGGATAATTATATTAAATAATTAGAATGGTGTCCAAATAGAGTAGAATTGTATTAAATAATTATAATGGTGTCCAAATAGAGTAGAATTGTATTAAATAATTAGAATAGTGTCCAAATAGAGTAGAATTGTATTAAATATTTAGAATGATGTCCAAATAGAGTAGAATTGTTTTTAGCTATATTATGTTGTATTTTAGGCCAAATTATTTTAGTAAATTATTAAAGTACCTTATTTGAGGTACTTAAGACCAAATTTGACTAGAAATGCACCAAATTGTAGTATGGCATCATCCAGCGGCACCAAGCACGCCAGTCTGCCTCATGATGATATGGATTTGGATGTAACGTTAGCCCGGACGTCTTTCCGCATTTGACGACCGAGTATATCAGTCTCGTTTGCTGGTTCCCGTACAAGGAGCACAATATTAGAAACTCATATGTAAGTTTACATCTCTATACCACTTGCAAATAATATACATTTTTCTTTGAATAAAATAATAAATTGTATTTGTGTTTATTTTGAAATTAAATGCAGACTCATACTCTGACGTCGACGAGGAACAAGCAGATGAATATCCTCTACGACTAGCGATTTGCACCCGCATTGCAGAGGCTGGGTCTGTGGCATGTGTCACAGCTCAGTGACTTAAATGCAGATGTTGCTCTTATATCTGCATTGGTCGAGAGGTGGCGGCCGGAGACCCATGCCTTCCACTTGCCCGTCGGAGAGATTACGGTGTCTCTCCAGGACTTGAGATATCTCTGGGGTCTGCCCATTACCGGAGAGACAGTGACGGGTGTGGAGTACGGAGACTTCACGCAGCTCGTCACTAACCTGCTGGGAGACGGGTTGATGAAGCGGTACGTCTTCTCGAAGAATGACATCAGTTTACCACACTTACGGGAGCGGTTCAGGTAATATTTATTTTATAAAATTAATTACTTGATGTCTATTTTTCACAATTTTCACTAAATTGGTTCGAATTTACAGTGGAGCCCTAGACGCGGATGCTGATGCTGAGACGGTAGATCGGTGGACCCGGCTTACATCATGGAGATGTTTGCTTGCTGGCTGTTCCCAGATTCATCGGGGGCTACTGTCCCTGGATGTTTGCTTGAGTGGCTGAGGGACCTGGCCCAGCCGAAACAGATGAACTGGGGTGCAGCGGTATTGGCATGTCTATATCGGGGTTTGTGCACCGCATGCCAGGTATAAATTATTTTGAAATTAAATATGAATAATTAAATGGTTACACAAAAAAAAACAGAATTTTAATTGTCACTTGTACCTAAATAGACAAACAAGCACAATTTCTACGGTCCAGCTGGTCTCCTGATGCATTGGTCGTAGACGAGGTTCCCGTTCGGCCATCCACAGCCACGAGTGAGAGGTTGGGCTCCAGATTGGGGGCAGCCCAACGGGATCACATGTCCGGCGTACGCGCAGAGATTCTGCTCGAGGAAGACGTACATCCAGACCCCGCACGGCAGACCTATGGGAGTTGATTTCTTCCGGAGTCAGTTCGAGCAGATGACTCCTGACAGGCACGTCTGCTGGCGGCCGTACGACACCCGTATCGAGATTGAGGACGATGTTGCTGTCCCTCACTCCTTTCTGTATGACCTGCCTCATATATGCCTCGAGCAGCGTCAATTTTTTGCTCAAGTACCCCTTACATTATTATTGTATTCCAGTTTTGTATCACTTTTATTTATTACGTACGTAGGATTATTTATTTTTATGTACTTGTAGGTACCACTTGTGTTCTACCAGTTTGTCGAGCATTACTATCCTGGACGGGTGATGCGTCAGCCCTTTCCCGTTCCGGATCCCATCTCCAAAGACAAGTGGTACGAGCTTCACAAAGAACTAGCCACTACCAGCGGTAAGAATTGGCGGACCGTGCACGCCGATTATGTGACTCAGCTTGAGGCGATGGGCGACAGGATCCCTGACGAGCTCCAGTCGTATGCTTTCGATACATACGATCAAACTTATCACAGTTGGTATCAGGAGTACTGTGCCTTCACGGTGTACTTGCATGGTCAGATCACGAAGATGAACACGAAGTCGCTCCACGTACGACGAGACACGGTTAGTGACGAGTATGGCTTCATTCCCTGCGCTGGCCCAGCTACACATATTGTAAGTCTTAATTTTTTTTGTTTAAGAAAATTATGAAAATTCATTTGCAATTCGAACTAATTTTTTTTTATTTTAATTCGCAGGTACTAATGAACATCAAGTAAGTGCTTAAGAGCGCAAGATACGTCGTCACAAGAGGTTGGAAGGCTATCGGGAAGAAGTGGTTGTGTATGGCTGCACCGCCTGTCGTCGTCGCCGGGTACCAGGATCAGCTCGAGAGGGTTCTCCGGCTTTCAGATCTTCCCTGCTATGAAGATTTGAAAGACATGGACGATGACGATTCTGCGGAGCCTATGAGCACACCAGAGCCGGATTTCTCAGACCTACACTCTGCAGCGACTGCTGAGGCCGCATTTGAGGCTGCTGGGCTTGCAGCAGTACGTATATTTTTGTAATCATTTTTATAATCATCTTCATTATGAAACCTAATTATCTATTTGTTTCAGGGAGATATACCCCGCGGAGATCCGTACGACAAGCATGACCCATCCGCAGATTTTACGTTTCACTTGGGCTCTCAGTACGGGGCTTACACGCAAGATGTAGACTCTCCTCCGTTTTACACACAGGAGACGCCACTCTCACAGTCCAGTGCAGCAGCTGTCCAGCAGGATGTCTCATATAGACCCGTGTACTCTGCAGAGGATACACGTGAGTTTATTTTCGGACCTGGTGCAGATGAGGGACACACGAGGAGACACTTTTTGGGGAGATACATGAGAAGACCCCACCACAGCCATCACGACCGTACACACCGCTGGTCAAGAGGGAGCGTCAGGAGGAGGAGGGGCGGGGTAAGAGAGTTAGGAGAGAGAAGAAGCCGTGGACACCCTCGAGTAGTGGATTGCTAACGGGTACTCGGGCCGGGCAGACCCGTACCCGTCCCGGGCAGCGGGCAAGACGGGTACGGGTACAACGGGTTGGCGGGTACAACGGGCACGGGTAGGCGGGTTTTTTTTTTAAAAACTCCGCCCTGCCCGTCTCAAACCCGTGCCCGTTGCGGGTAGACGGGTACAACGGGCAAGGGTACAGCGGGCACGGGTACAATTTTTTTTTTTTTTTTTTTTTTTTTTTTTTGCTGTTTTCTGATTTTTTTTACCGTGTCGTACGAATATTATTACGTGTTTACCGTGTCTTACGTGTTTATTACGTGTCGTACGAAATATTATTTCTTTACACGAGTAATTTTATTTTATTTTCAAACTCATTCTAATTATATAGTTTCATAATTTATTTATATCCCGAAATTTGTAGTTTACATTTTAAATTGATAATATATTTTGTAAACGTTCAATTTAAATTGATAATATAAATCTAAATTAAATAAAAATTCAAATCTAAATTTAGATGCAAATTAAATTAAATCTAAATTGAATAAAAATGTAAATCTAAATTAAAATTAAAATTGAATCCAAATCTAATTTAAATCTAAATTAAATTAAATAAAAGGAAAAAAAAAAAAAAACTTCTACCGAATTTCAAAAGAAAAAAACAATCTAAATATAAATTCAATATAAATGAATAGGTTAAATAAAATATAAATCAAAAATATCTTAAATCAATTAATTTAAAACAATAACATTTTAAATTGATAATATTTTGTAAACGTTCAATTTAAATTGGTAATAAATCTAAATTAAATTAAATAAAAATTCAAATCTAAATTTAGATGCAAATAAAATTAAATCTAAATTTAATATAAATGTAAATCTAAATTAAAATTTAAATTGAATCGAAATCTAATTTAAATCTAAACTAAATTAAATAAAAGAAAAAAAAAAACTCAAATATGACTCTGGAATCTGGATTCTGCCGAACTAAAAAAAAAAATTTGCCTCTGCCGAATTTCAAAAGAAAAAAAAAATCTAAATTTAAATTTAAATCTAAATTAAATCTAAATCTAAATTAAATCTAAATTCAAAAATAAAGTTACCCTCCTCCTTTATTCCGGGCTTGGGACCGGCTATGTAAAATAACATAGGCGGAGTTCTAACTTTTTTTTGTTAGTAATTTTTCTTTAAAATGAATAATTTAAGAACTAATTGAAACGTTTAGAAATTATAATTTAAAAAATAACCATAGATATTAAATGAGGTTAGAAATGTATACCGACACTACCTATCTAGTAGTTTGGATTCATATACCATTGTTTGCTCTCTTCCGCACCGTCTGAATCCGAATTAGCCGCGTGCCGCGTATCGGTACGCTTTCTTCAGTGTCGACTCCGGATGATGATTCTTGATGATCTCGATGTTGGTTGCGCTCATCAGCATCAATCCAATCTTTCAAGCACACAAGTCTCTCAAAAACATGTGCACCCAACTTACTGCGTTTGTCGGAGAGGATCCTGTTCGCCGAACTAAAACAACTTTCGGAAGGGACGGTTGACACGGGTACGGCAAATACGTCGCGGGCCATCATCGCCAGTGTTGGATAGTTTCTTTGATTCCTCTTCCACCACGTCATGATGTCAAGTCCATCTTCTCTTTCGTTTACTCCCGCAAAATAGCTCAGTAACTCATTTGTGGATGTGTGCGGTTGGATCTCCGATTGGAAATCTGCTAACAATCCACCGCTGCTAGTGCTCCTGGAAGTGGAACTATTAAAAAAATAAAAAAAATAGTAGAAGTGTAGATATTATAAATAATAAAGATTAAAATAATAGAGATTTAAATTGTTACCTAGGACCGGCACGGGACGAAGACGGGTTTGGTTGTCACCCATTCTTGAGTGGTATATGCTAAACATCTCATCGAACTTCGAAGTCACGAATGCCTCCACCCCGGTGTTGTCTAAATGTAGATTATCTTTGTACGCTGTAACTATTTTGATTGTGTAAAACTTCTTGTATGCCGGGTTGAGGCAGCTTGCGATAATGGCCAGGAGGGGTACATCGTCCCAATATTTTAGAAATTTTTCTTTCATGGCATCTACGATCGGTGTGAGAGTGGTGTACTTGCTTTCAGCTTCTTCCAATTCACGGTACACCTTGGAGATGCTATAGAGATGTCGATCAACTCAAATGCCGTCGGTGAGTACGAGCAGGAATTGGACGGTTGCATTAAAAAAGGTTCGTAAGAAATTACTCAGGGTTGTTAGTTGCTCCCATTCTTCGAGGCTGGGCTCCAATGCCATTCCCTCGGGGGTGGAGCCTCTCAAAAACTCTCCTATGACGGCTTTGTAAGGAAGGCACCGGTTCAGAAACCTATAGGTAGAGTTCCAACGGGTATCTATATCCCAAGGAACTTTCAACTTGCTCAATCCATAGTTGACACACATCAAACCAAACCGTTGTTTTCTTTCTTGGTTTGAAACAATGTGGGACAGACAATCCTTTAATTTAACGATCAAATCTTTTACTGCTTCTGTTTTAAGGCCCGCCTTCACGACGAGGTTAAGTAGTGGCAAGCACACTTTTGGTGAAACATTGCCCCATTCATAATCGGATTTAGTGACCGTTAAAAATCTCAATGGAAGCTACATTGTTACTAGCATTATCGAATGAAATAGAGAAAACCTTGTTATCCCTATCTCTCTTAAGGTTATACTCTTCTAACACCTCAATAATGGATTTGAAAATTACATGTGCTGAGTGCGGGGAATCTAACACACGAAAACTTAATATCCTTTTTGTAACACCCACTGATCATCGATCCAATGGCCGGTAACACACGAGTACCCAAGGCCATGTTTACCGGCAGTCCATATATCGGAGGTAATTGAGACCTTATTTGTTGGTATGCAAATATAGCTCGGAGCATCTTTTATTTTGGTAAACTGGTTTTTGATTTCACCAACCATCTTTCTATGATGGATCCTCTTGTACATTGGTTGAGCACACCCCTTAATGACTAACCGGGCAAAACTCATACAACCACCCATGCCTATTGGTTGTTCTTTGTGGGTAATGTACCGTGCCAATTCACTAAGCATTTTTGATTCATCGTATTTGGGTTGGTTCTAGTACCATCCGCGTTTATAAGGGTTTGGATTTGTCTCGGTCCAGCATTTTCAGATATAACCTCACCCTTCCTTTGGTGCATTTCGACATGTCTTTTAAAGCTGGTCATACCACTACTTTGTTTATAGGTAAAAAACGGTTTCTGCAATTTTGTACCTTACATTCGAGGTGGTCATGTTGCCGTTCTCATCTGTGGAAATCTTGTACCATTTGGCCCACGGCTGATTGTATTCAGGAACTCTTTTAGTCTTCTTTACCACTTGTCCTTCTGGGGGGCACTTGTCGGAGGAAGGATTGGTTCTTCTTCAATTCCAGTGACACTTCTCGACGGAGTACCTTCCATAGGGAGGGTGACTTGGCTCGATGCTACAGAAGAAGTGCCTCCATATGCATGTGTTTCTTGTGGAATATACATGTTTGGATCGTTTGAAGTATAATACGGTGCATACATTTGGGGGGTTGTTGATAATTTAAATCTAGCGTTTGATCCCTTCTTTGATAATTAGGTGGATAATTTTGTGGATAATTTTGGGGATAATTTTGGGGATAATTAGATGGTGGTTGCATAGGTGGATTTGGGCCAAAATTTCGATTGACAATCTTTGGTCCAAAGGTAAATCCTCATTGTGACTAGGAGATGTCATCTTTTAAACCTATTCAATATAAATAAATATAAATTACTTCACATATTCAAAAAGTAAATCTAAATGTAAAGTAAATGTAAATCTAAATTGAATATAAATGTAAATGTAAATGTAAATTAAATCTAAATTGAATATAATGTAAATTAAATTAAATCTAAATTGAATATAAATGTAATGTAAATGTAAATTAAATCTAAATTGAATAATATAATGTAATGTAAATGTAAATCTAAATTGATATAAATGTAAATGTAATGTAAATTAAATGTAAATTGAATATAAATGTAATGT